>WAAG01046545.1:0-33326 GCA_013390105.1 Tichodroma muraria
TGGGGTTTTTTAAATGGCTGAATAATCACTGAAGAAGCACAATCACAGTATTCATGAAGAAGGAAAGAGAAAACAAATGGATATAAAATTGATCTATCATTCTTTGTTCCAGTCTTTAGAGACTACTGGACTCCACATCTGTTTCTTCTCCATAGTTTTATCATGATGGATCTTTTCTGCTTATAGGGCTCTAGGTCCTTTTAAATCCTTCCATTTTGTGTTTCTATTCCTACTCACTTTTTTCCATGAGTTTTGTAAAACAGTCCTAAAACACCCAACAAACCACCAAACCCTACTATCATACAGAAAAAGAAAAAAGAGCTCAGTGAATCTTTTTGGAGTTTTCATATAGTCTGCTGCCATTAGAAGCATAAAGATCAGTTTAGCACTGCTGTAGGGGGTGTATGTATTTGTATATGTTATATTTCTGGGAAATAGTTATGCTGCAAAGAGCATTATTTTCCTCATACAAGTATTGAGAAGCAACATGTCATCCAAGCACATCCTTACTTTCTGGTTCTGATTACATCCTCTTAACCCAGCCTATACCTATGCACTGGAGTGCCATAATTCATGGAATATTATGGGCCACGTATATTTCAAGCTGGCTTCTCAAGTGACAGCATAACTCTTGAGTCTCTTGGTCCAGTCTTCAACAGAGAATGTAAATCCTGTCTCCTGATGAATTTGAAGTGTGTGACATCATTCCCTCTATCCATGCTTTGCTCCCTATTCTTCGTTCCCTCTATGCTCCTTACTGCCTCTGAAGTGCCTAATGTATGGGCTGGGGGGTAGAATTAGAAAAGAAAATTGATTGAGAAATCTCTAATGACAGCATTATTTTTTCAATTCTCTTTGTTTCACTTGGTTTTTTTGAAGGATTTGTTGGGGACAATTAGCTTCAGTTCCTGTTTATGCATCACATAATGTGCTGTTTAACACTTGTGCCCTACTTGAAGTGTCTTGGCAGGAACAATCAAAAGTAATTGAATTCCATGGTGCACTTTTAAATTAGCTTCTTTAGTGCAATATATAGTACTTTATCTGTCAATTCATCTTTCCTTTAGTTTCAGGGAAAGAAAAGACATTGGTTTTGAGACTTGACTTTAACAAAATGTTATTTTTCCTTCTGTTTCTCTGGAGTTTGCTGGAAGCTGGATTGGAAAGGACCAATGACACCTACTTAGAGCAATCTGAGCAGGAAATAAAAGTACATATGGGTCTGATTCTATGATGCTCTGCAAGCATTGTGTGTTTGAAGTGGCCACTGGTGACTGGAACCTCGTTTCTGGGCTTCTGCAACTAAGAGTTTGGGGGTTTTTAGCAGGGTTTTAAATCATGTGTTACCCTCTTGGCTGTTCTTAAGATGTGCAGTCCTGTGCTAACTTCTTCAGCTGCAGTGAGTTTAACCTCTTGGTTAGCACGATGGCAAGAAGGAATGCTGTGAGTATCTGTGCTGCTGCTGTGTTTTCACCCTTTTTCACCTATACTGTTCTCAGAAGCTGACAGTTCTTAGAAGGATTGGAGACCATCATTATTCTTTTTTTTATTCAGTTGTCTCAGGTTAATAAATGACCTTTTACCTTTACTGAGGAATTCCCCCATATGTCTGCTCAAAGAATTTCCATGGATGATTCTCTGTGGATTTCGTTCCATGTTTTGTAGGAGTGAATTATGATTGGATTAGAAAGGCGTAAATCTTCCTGAGTTTTCAGGAGATTATTTCCTGGATTTCCAAAGTTAGCAGTATGTCATTCTATCTTCACCCATGCCATGGGCCCTGTATCCCTGTTCCAGGCAGAATTGGTTTCTGTCTGGTTGAAATTAATTTGCTTTAAGTTGGAGTTCTTAAATTTTAGTAATCAAGAGCAACTGAGATCATGCAAATATAAGCAAGTGGTTTTTGAACACAACTTCTAAAGTGATTCAGAAAACTCACTGCTAAGAAAACATAGTCTGGCTAATTTTCTGTCTGTAGAAGGCAGCTCTCTATCAGGTGAGATCTATTTGGTCCAGTGGAATACAGTGAAACCTCCAGAGTTTAAGCTAACTATTTCACAGCAAATCATATTTTTTCTTCATTCTTGCGAAAGCCTTCTAAGGTATTGCATGTTACTTTTATGATTTTGTTATAAAGAGAAATATCTGTTCTTCAAAATTCTCTTGAAAGTATAGCAATTATTTCTGATTATTTTTCTGTTGAGAAAAATAATAGATATTGCTCAATGAAATGTTAGCTTAAACATGTTTCTTTAAAAATTCTAATGAATGGTCTCATAAGCTTTTCAGTATTCAGTGAAATCTAAAAGATTCCAGTTTCTGTGCACCTCTGCTGAAATAAAAGAAACACTAATTGCACCTGGAGGGTCCTGTCAGGACATAAGGATCTGAAACATCAGGAAATTATTAGTGAAAGAAACAAATATTAGAGAGGCCAGGTTCACACTGCAGATGCTTCCTAATTTGAGGAAGTCAAATATTAGAGCTGCTTCCTAAGTAAACCCTGTAAGCTCCTATTTTTACATGAGTGTCCCCAAGGAGCACTGGGAAGCTGGCATGTTTCCCTGCCCTGAGCCAGTGTTGGGCAGCTCTTACAAGTGCTGCTGTTTCACTGAGGGCTGAGTAGAGCTCTTGGTCAATTCTGATTGAAAGCTGGCACTTTGCACAAGTATAATTTTGGCAACTCAAAATATTTGTTGCTGGTGCTAGCTGTATCACCCACTGTAATTTTAAACAACCTCTCCATTCTCAGTCATCATCCCCTGCTGCATGATCTCAGCAAGGCTGAAGGGCATTTCTTCACCAAGTCAACTGTCAGGTGAGACTCCAGGAGCTTCCTTCTGCTTTCTTTCCCTGTTAACCTGTACCTGAGTCTGCTGGGAAAGGCTGGAACGCTCGTTGGCTTGGTTGTACTGGTACAATTATATCAGTTGTAATTACACCAGCCTGGCCAGTACAGCTCCCCTTTTGGATAAGTTTAGTATAAAGTAAAGATACCTTTTTCTCCTCACACAACTTTCATAGTGACATAAACTAAACCAGAGATAAGCACTCGTAGTCCTTATATGAATGTAGAAATAGAGAGTTGCATTTATATCCCAATTATAACAGTTATAATTAAGCCACTATAGCTATGCTGGTAAATTTCCCAGTATAGTGAAGCCCTTAATTAGGAAGTAGAGTCTGAAAGGTTTGCAGTTGGCTGATGCCATCCAGCTCTAAAACAGCACAGTCCAATTCAGCCAGCAGCAGGCTGTGCCGAGTTCAGTGTGGGGTAAGGCTGAGGTCAGAGGGGGACCTTTATGGGCTGCCACGTTTTCCTAATCTAAATGAAAATATAGCTGTAGATTGAAGCAGGGGGAAGTGGAGGTTTGGAAGGGAAAAATGTGATGCTGCCAACCTGGCGTTTTGCCAACACTTTTTAAAAAGGTTTGGTCAGGAATTGTTTTTGGTCAGATCTGTGCTTAGCAAAGAGCTTAATTGTTTCTGATGTGGACCAGGAGCCTTTGGCCCTTTCCAGATAAGGTGGCTACAGGGCAGCTTTGATTAGGCCAGAGCTCCAGCAGAACAGACTGATAAAGAAGAATGTCTCCTAGTTAATAGATGCTGGTGCAATAGCACAAGGCCCTGCTGCTTTGTAATCTACAGCTATTAACTCCAGACTGAATTTAAAAGGACACTAGGTTTGATTTAGAAAAATCCAAACAGCTTTGGACTATCCTGCATGCTAGAATGACTTTCCAGTGTCGTATTTTTGTAGTCAAAATGAGCAAAAGCATCCCCTTTCACTCTAAAGAGAGGAGACAGGTGTCTATAAACCCTTCCTTAATGTAATCTCTCCCTAGAAAAGCCTCAGGGTGTTGACTGATCTTCAGGACATTTTGCAAAATACATCCTTTTCTATTAATTTTAGAGGTTATGTGCTGTGATGCTAATTAGAGTTCTATGATGGTTGGAAGGTGGGGGAGTTTGTCACAGGCCTAATCTCTGTTTGTTAAGGAAGGATGTGAATATTTAAATCTTGTCTGGGTGGTTTAGAAGGCACAGAAAGATTCTGGGTAAGTTCTCGTTCTTTGTGACAATTTCTGTAAATATTTAAACACACGCTGTCAGATGCACTGATAACCTTTGCCCTCAGAATTGTTTATATTTTAATTGTACATAGAATAGTTTAATAAACTTTATATATAAATTATATACACTTAGAGAGCTAGCTGTTATGGGAAACACACTTTGATTTTTTTCATAGTAACAAATCAATCTCTGTTCAGAAACAAACATGGTACTAAGCTTGGAAAAACTGCTAGAGGGCTTGGATATTTTTGGAACTCTAATCCTGATTTTCTAACATTAGATTTTGGCCACTGAAAGTAGCGTAAAATACCCATAGACCTTTGCTCTCTACAGAGACACCAAAAAATAGTGAATAAATCTTCTAAATTACTGAACACATACAGAAGGGAAGGACTGACTTTGAATCATATTCCAACCAGTGCTGCAGGCAGCAAGTACTGAATTGGGGAAATCAGACAGAAACTGTGGCAAAAGCAGGTAAAATCCGGAGCTGGTGAACAGGCCCACACACACCTTGTGCTCATTCAGAGAGAAGTGTGCCATTGATGAATTACTGAGGTTGATGAGAAAGCTTTAATTGAGCTCTGTTTTGCACTCTCAGCTCCTAAGCGAGCAGTGTGTGCCCTGAGCATTCCTGCAGGGAGGAATCTGGCAGTGCTGTGCATGCCCTGGGCTGTTCTGCAGGGACAACGTGCTCGCTTCCATTCTCCAGCCACCGGCTCAGATATTTTCTCATGCTCCCATCTTTCCTCACTAAAAGCAGAGCCCAATTCCCACTGCCTCTGCAAAGGCAAGGAAAGCTGAAAGAGGGAGAGACTGGGCTGCTCTGAGACTCTGAGAGGTATAGAGCTAGTCTGATAGCTTTTTAAAGTGCTTCAGGATCCCTCGGGATGAGATGTGCTATATAACTTTCAATTATATGTTTTAAACTGTTCGTTTAAAAATGCCCGCTTAAGTATTTGGCACAGTGAGACAGGACTTGTTGAACCCAAGCTGGAGACTTGTGTAAAAGCAAAAGCAAGGGGCTTTAGTTAAGTTTTCCCAAGGCTCAACATCTTGAAGAGCTTCTTAGAGAAGTGTGCACTGCCAGGCTGTTTTTTTCCCAATCTCTTACAGCTCTGGTAATATGGTTTGAAATGAAAATAAAATACAGAAGCTTAGTTAATGTATGCCACTTCCTTTGCTGAGTTTAACACACAGGCTGAGTCCTGAACTTACTTGGTCATTTTGATGATTGGCCAATTATGTATAATACACTGTACACTTTGGCTTTTTATTTCTTATTTAGTTCTGAAAAAAAACACAATTACAGTACCTCTCTAAGAAGCAATTGTAGTCTTTTTAAATGTCACGGCATATTAAACATGCTTGTATTTTAGCAATTGCCACAATGCATTACTGCTTAAAAAATAATTTATGCACATTACAGATAAAAGACACAATAGATTTTGAGGAAAGACTTCATGCCACAGAAATAAGCGATGGCAGTTGTGCAACAATATGGGCAGCTGTTAAATTTTATTAAGATGTGGTTAGCATTTTTGGACAAAAAATTTTAGTATGGTTTTGTTGTAACCTTTTGCTTTCCACGGAAAATATTTTTTCCTTGAGGGGAATAAACCAACATCTTTTTCTAACCAAAAAAAAAAAAAAAATCCAAATATGTTTGCTTTGAACTAACATTAAGAAACAAAACAAGCACCTTCTGTTTACACACTTAAAGTGTGTAATTCTGAATCTAATGTAAAAATGTTTATTAGGATGGAAAATGCTATCTTTTTGTTGACTACCCGTTCTTTTATTTTTTCTTACTTGAGAGGTGCAAAGCTACATATAGTTTTAAGTGTATATAAATAGCATCATATTTCAATAGGGAAATATAATTCAGATCTGCCTGATTGTTAACATTGGGAAAAGCAGATGAGGAGTGACACATTTCCCTGAAAGAAAATGCTGTCTCTGTTCAGTAAGCTTTCCCCTTCATATTGCAGCGTAGCAGTCAGTGGCCCTGATCCAACAGGCACTAAACTAGGTTTACCCAGATTCTTACAGCTCCATCAGCTTTGGTAGAAAAGCCTTTTTGCTAAAAATTAAGCACATGCATAAATGTCTCCTGGAGCAGAGCCGAACTTAGCAAGGGGCTTTACCCCCTGGCAGGGCAGTGCTGCACAAGGCCAGCTCTGAGACTGTTTGCACAATGTGTTCCAGAGCCACACTCAGCCACTCATGGATCCTGTGAATTCAATATGGGTTCATTTTATATTCTTTGTTCCAAAATGTGGATTTGAATACAAATGAGCCTGAACACAAGCCAACAGAGGAACCTTTTTCTGTCTCAAACTATTAAATGCCTAAGCATCTTAAAAAAAAACCCAAAAAAACAAAAATCCAAACAACTGAACAGGGAACCTGACACACACTGTCTGGAGCTGTAAAAGTCATGTGCTTATGTGGTTTTATTTATTTTTCATATGTGTGTAAATGAACATTATCAAAGCAAGCCCACATTAAAATTCAGTGGGACGTCAGCATTAACATCTGTCTGCCTCGTGCTGTTCAGTGGAGGCAAGCAAGGTCCCCTTTTCCACCACTATCTCTTACACTCTGCTTTCCTCCTAAGGGAAGAAAGTGGGCGTGGGGCAGGCTTTGGCCATGGTGCTCTTGGTTCAAGCAAGGTACAGAGTCCTGGTGCGGGCTGTGCTTTCAACTAATCTGCTCAGACCGACACCGCTGTGATTTGTGTGCCTTGCCTGATCTAGAATCGCAGATCAAAGGGAAAGGCAGGCTGGTAATGTCAGAGCACACAGCTCCCAGACTGTGGAAGTGAGGAACAGCACCTTGAGCTGCAGCCGTGAAGGGAATCTGCCATAAATCCTGCTGTGGTATTAGAGCAGGATAGGTAAAACCCACCCACTGTGTTTGGCTTGTAGCTGTCACTTGGCTTTTAAAAAGCCTGTTCACTTTTTTTAAGATACTTCGCAGGTCTCTGTTACAGCAGCATGTAGTTCTTCTGTATCTTATAAAACCAGTGACTTGCATGCTTTTTGCTGGAAGCTGAGAATTTTTGATGGCATGCACACTTATCTGAAGGGAATGACAAGCATTAGTGGCAGTAGCCAGGACTTTCAGTCAAGAAAGGGAGAAGCTCATTTCCATTCCAAGGCCTGGCGCATTATTTGAGCCTTGAGGTTGGACGAAAATCCTGGCAAACCATAGGTAAGTGGCAAAGCACCCAATAATCAGGATTAGGTAATAAAATTGAAATGGTTTGAGGGATATTGGTGGATCCTGGGTGTGGAGACAAATTCCCCTCCCAATTTGATTTAATTTCCATTGAATTAAAGCATCTGGGAAAAGAAGCCAAGTGCCTGAATGAAGACAGAATTATGGAGAAAGCAGTAAATGTTGGCCTGAGGGAAGCTGGTCAGTGAGCCTATACTGTCAGAGACATGCTCAGCAGGGAATGCCTGTCCTCAGAAACTGGGAATTTTGGCAACAAGGACTCAGCACTGTAGGTAGAAGGTGTAAGTTTACTGTGCTACAGCCTGAATCCCTTTGGTAGGAAAATATTTGATAGCACTGCAAGAGATCTCCTTGGTGTGGAGCTGAGGCAGGGGGTGGGCTGAGTTAGCTGCTCTGGAACTTTCCCCTTCCTCTCCCCTGCCTAAAATCCCACATGAGTTTTGCCTAAGAGAGTGGAGGTAGACAAGAAGAAGACAAGAATTGGTTTTAATGGGAAAAATTACGCTGGATGTGGGCTGAAACGAGCCAAAGTCTCGATTCTTTGAAGTCCTCTCAGCTCTCAGCTTTGCATTAGCCACAGGGAGGAATGGTTAGTTAGGCCCTGCAGTTGAGTGAAGTAGTTGCCTCTTGCTCTGGGGAGTCCCTTTGGTGTCTTGGTGACTTTCCTAGGGTGATCATCACAGACATTTTCTGTAATTCCAAAGACATAGCAGGACCATCAGTCAGTCAGGTGGCGGAAAGGAACCCTAATGCTGGAAGTTGTGGTGGACTCCAAATGGTTTCAGCGGTGCCTTGGACAAGAAACTGTTAAGCTTGGGAGGGTTGGGTCCTTTCAGAAATGAAATGTGTAAAGACAGTTCCTGCAGGAATTGCCACACTGTAGTGACTTGGTTAAACAATGAAAACAGACGGGCTTTTGTTGTGGGTGCTTTGTACCAGATAATACCCGAGTGATTAATGAGTTACTGGAGCACCAGAAAAGACCTAACGATTACTCTGCGTGGGATTCATGAACTGCATGAACATGGCTCTTTGGCTGGAGAAAAACTCCAAAGTCAGAGCTTTGGAAAGCTAAAGCACATAAAAATATTACACTCTTTTGTGTCTCCAGGAAGCACAGTAATGTGAAACATGTTTAAATTGTATAGGCTTATTTATACATGTGCATGCATGTGTATTTACAGGGAGAGAGAAATAGAACTATGTGACTGTACTGTTTTAAAGATGTTTGCAGATATTCTATAGCATTTTTGTAAAAGCAATGTCTAGAATGAAAGAAATGAACTTACAAAGATAAAAAATAATTAGGTCAATCAGATTGTCAGATATCATGCTGGTCTAAAAACTCCATCTACAAGAATTAATTGAGGAACTGGACCATGAAAGCCAAGAAATGGGGCCTGAAAATAAACTTGATTAAGAAGATAATGCTCAAGACATACAAAGGAAGACTGATTAGCATAGACAAGAACATCAGTGAACAAGCAGAGGAATAAATCTCCCATAGACAGCTGCTCAGATCAGATCAGAACATATTTAAAAGATGAAAGACAACATGAGGAGCAATTTCTCATTTAGACTGGAGAGGAAGGCCTCCAACTGGTGTATTCCTTCTATAAGTGGCTTTTGGCCAACAAAACTTCCTCTACAAGAAAATATGGTAGTTGGTTTGCTTTTATCCTGAAAATCTGTAGACAGACCATGGCAGGAATACCATTAGTATAAAGGGACACAAATGATGAATAAAACAATCAAAAAATACAACCAGAAAGAGAATAGGCAATAGATTTGGGGCATGAGAGTGGGAATGAAGTTATGACTGATAACTTAGGCACATGTGAAGTAAATGCCCCCTAAACCTCACAGCAAAGCTCCACTGGTTTTGTTTTGATTTTAGGGGTTTTTTTAGTGATTAGGCCTTCAACCAATCACTGGAGTGCAGACTGCTGCTGTTTATTAATTTATTAACTATTGTGAAGAGGTTGTAAGAGTGAAAGTTTCTAGATGATGGGTCATTCTGCCAAAACACTGAAATTAATCCTCTCTGCTCTTAAAGAGAAAAACAAGACCAGAAGGGTGGCAGATACATAAGCTACAAGGAAGTACATAAGATACAGACAAAGTTAAATAAAAGGGCATTTATTTTATTTAATTTTTTAATTGATAATAGAGGCTTAGAAGAAGAGAAAGACATGAACTTGCCACCTGCATTTTACCTGGGGTAAATAAACACAAATTTTTTGTCCCTGGAGAAATGAATGAGGAGAGATGGAAGACCTAATTTGTCTAATGCCCTATTTTCCTTTTTGTACAGCATTTTGGTGAGTGCAGAGGAACACTGGCATGGTGTGGCCTCAGAAGCTGGATGTTCTTGGAGACGTGCATGGTTGGGTATTTTCGGTCAGGCACAGGCAATCACAGCTGTTGCTATTTTTGCCCTGACTCCTCTCTAATCACTCAACACATTTTAAAGCAAAATATAATGATAGACTGTGTTGCCAAGACAGAAAAATCAACAGAGTATCTAAGGGAATATGAAAAGAAATGAAAATGCAAAATGTATCTGGAAGAGGAATATAACAGACAAAAAAACTTTTGATAAAGGTTGTTCTACAAACTTGGCAATGTCTCTGCTAGGAGTAAATACGACTGTCTGCCTGCCTTGCTTTATGTTCAATATGTCCAAAACTGGGGGGGTGTGGAGGAAATACAAGGAAGTCTCTTCTCTTGGTGTAGCCAGCTGACTTTTCAGGCCTAATCCATTCTGAAACTAAAATTAGCTCAAATGGTTGGATTCTACCAGGAAGTTTAAAATGAAAAATTTCCTTCATAAATATGGATAAGAAGAAGACAACTTTTTGGATGTTCTACACAGTGACTTCCTTTAGAAAAATAAAAATATATCTCTCTTCTCCCATCAGTTTACCAATGCTCTCACTGAACTTCAGATATTATTTTATACATGACTTAAACTAGAACTCCCTGTCACTACTTATGAAGTATCTGTGGATTTATAGTAGTATTTTTAGTGGTAACCATTAAATCTGCTTATATGGCAGCGAAGGACAAAATTTCATTAACTTGAGCACTGCCTAATCAAACATGAGAAGTAGTGGAGCCCCTTTGATATAAACAAGTTGGGAAACACCTTAATTTAGCACTTCCCTTCTAAGGAATAAAAGTACCAGTCCAAGCCAAACTGACATAAGTAGAACAACTTCTATTTCTGATATCAAAAGTGGTTTTGTTGTGACTGCAAATCATGGTGAATTAGGCATAATTCAGCTTCTCTGTCTTTCATTGTAAGTACTGTCTTTCCATTTCTACTGGGGGGTGGAATATGTTTTATTAGTATTATTATTATTGATAAATAGCAGTGTTCAGAATACCTAGAAGTGTTTCCTGGTAAATAAACCCCATTGTTATGGCAAAAAAAAAAGCCTCCTACTAAGTCCAGCACTTCATCTACCAAGCATTGTAGGAGATAAAATATGTGATTTTCTGGAAACACCAGAAATTAATTACCACTGGCAATTAGTAAAACTTCATCATTTCTGCTTGGAAAGCAGACATTGTGTCTATATTGCGGAGCCACTTGCTCAGCAGGACAAAGTCTGTACCTGCAGAGCTATTCACATCCCAAGTGTCACCCACAAGCAGCTCCAGTGCTTTGCTGGGGCTCCCCAATCCCCTCATCCCTTAGAGGATCACACCAAGCACGGGTTCCTCCACAGCCTCAGGTGGAGCCCAGCCAAGCAATTGGGGGGGGTCACATCAACAGGTGCACATTTGATCCTCAACAGGTGCCAACGTGAGGGCACACAAAGCACCTCTCTTTGCTGTCAGTGCTGCTGTTAGACTTCAGAATCGTTTCTGAAGACAAAACTGTAGTATAAAATATATCTGTGGGTGTTGCTTGCCAGAGTTCCTCATGAATAAACTGCACTTCCCCTGTTTGAATTACAAATTGCTATAACATAATAGAGGAGATTGATGGATTGCACTGAAAGTATGCGAGAAAGGAGAAAAGGCTGTGGTTTACCAGCTGTGTAGGAGGTCCATGCTAAATCAACGCAGAAGCTCTAAATTTTATACGCAGGATTTCATAACCAATATATTGGATTGTTTCAAGTGATGCAATCAGAATTGTTTTGCTTCAAAGTCACCTGATTTACTAATAGTGACTAGAACTATGACGTAATTGCATTTCAAACTGGATTTTTAGATGACATTGATTTGGGGTGTTATTCTGAGAACTTCAAAATTTTACAATTGGCCAAAGTGACTTTTAAGATCCACCTGAATATGTCATGTGGATCATGCTTTTCATGGCTTGGCTGATGCAGGGGTAATGTGGGTGTGTTTTCCAGTAAATGCAATTAACACCCTCATTTTTGGCACAAATGGCAATGGCAAAACCCAGGCAATTTGTACAGCTTTGAGTATTCAGAGTATTCATTTCCTTAAAAAACTTCTCTGGCTCGTCATAGTACCAGGTAATCTTTAATCTCAGGACTGTTTTTTTTTTATTTCTTTGTTTAACAGAAATGTATGTTTAAAGGAATAATAGCAGTAACTCTTATCACACTTCTAATATTGAGAAAAGACTTTTTTGAGAGGAGACTCAGGTGCTAAAGATACTTTTAGTACTAATATTTATTTAATACTTTAATAAAAAATTAAGTACTTTTAATACTTTTAGTACTTGGAAGTGTGTCCTGAAAGCCTGTTAAAGCTGTTTCTTTAAGGACAAATACATGACAAGTCCCTCTTGTACCTGCGAATCCATTTGCAACCACTATCAGCACACCAACATCATAAAATCTATGTAATATAATTAAATCTAATGTTATTGAGACTAAAAATAGGTAAATAAACTACATTCTAAGCTGTGACATCTCTACTCAACCCAGGGTCCCCCCATTCAATAGGTGTAAGGCAGAACAGGAATAATCTCCTGATCCTGTTTCACTGCTGGGATTTCTTAGCTTCATTTTAACTTGAGCACAGAAATATGGAGGATCTTCCATCATCTGGGAAGAGTAACTCTTAAGTGGGCTTAAGTTACTCTTAAGTAACTCTTAATGAGAGTTTTATAGTGTGAAAAATGCTTAACTTATTTATCCAAAAACTGGGTAAAGACCCACACAACCACTGGGATACGAATTCCAAGTCAATAGCCCTCTGAAGATCTTAGAGGAAAGAGGGCAAAAGTGCTGAAGTAAAGTCAAATACCTCTACATAAAAGTGAAATTTATAGGAGTATTCACTGTGGTCATTTTTTTTCCAGATTCAGCCTTATTCTAGATCTTGTGTTTTATTTTCCTATGTAAATTGCTTTTTAAAATGCTATGTTAAATATTTTTGCTAAATGTAAGGGGATTAGATTAGTTTCTTTAACTGCTTCATTTATTTGTTTCAGCTTGAAACCAGAAAACTAAAATTCTGGTACCTAGTATGCACCTACATCTTGTTATGCAAAGTCATCCTCAGGTAACACCTGTGCCCATATAAAATAATAGAAGTTAAGGCAAAAAGGGAAAAAAAAAAAGTATTTAAAACAGAAACAGCATGTAATAACAATTATACTACAGCCAAAAATAATACTTTTTGGCATGCTATGCTTAAACTATGTTCTGTTAATGTTCCTTGGATACAGGCAGATTTCAATTTACACTTAGAAATATTTCTATTTGAGAACTATTAGGAAAATATTTTGGAATAACAATTTGAAAGCATGTGGAATGGGTTACCTCTCACAATTATGTGAACTACTGTATAGCAGAGCTGCATTAGCTTCCTTGCAACTAATAAACCATGTCATTAATTACAGACATTCAAAATAGAAATTACTCCAAGGCAAGACAAATATTTACTATAAATAAAAGGATCAAGAACTACAAAGTAGCCATTATATTCTAAACCAATTGTGTTTAATTTTTATGCTCTTTCTCCTCACATTTAATTTGAAGCACATTAACTTGATTTCATATGTCACATCTGACAGCTGTAGGTGTACCCACAATGAGACTTCCATCAGGGACCAGGATCACTGGAAGATTTTCAGTGGAAGCGTTAACTATATTTAAAGATGTCTTTATTAAACTCATGTGACTTGTCCTCAGGATACGTTTCTCTTAGAAACACCTAGGAGCCTTATTTCCAAAGGTTTCCCTTTGGTTGTCTCACTGGCAAAACCACCTTCAACTTCTAACCAGAGCATCAGGCTGAACAGTCACTGCATGCCCTCAGATGCCAGAGCAGTGGGAGGAGGAGCCCCTGAATCTCTCTTATCCACTGCAGAAAATGGGACCTGGTGGGTCCCAGCAGCTGTCTGACATCTGTAAAGAGCTGCTTCTCAGTCTTCAGCCTGGAGCTGGGGTCCTGCAAGTCTCTGCATGGCTGAACCGCTGCCCTGGCGTCAAGGTACAGCAAAACCCAGCCCAGATCCTGGAAATTCAGCTAGGGCCAAAAGCTGAGTGCTGCCGTTGGGTTTGAAAGTGCTGGAGTGGAGCATCCACAGAGCCCCCTTTGGTGCATCAGACAGAGCCTGGCTGCTGCTTCAGTGCCGGTTGCTGCAGCTGTAAAAGCCACCATTCCCATCCTGCCTTCGGGTAACAGGTACCAAAGACGTTTCTTTTCTCCCTCATTTCATGGTTTTTTCAACTTTGCTGTGTCTGGTTCAGTACAGAGTGGGGCAAACAAGTAGCATTTTCATATAAATCTTGCTGTGGAGGAGAGTTTTCTTCTAAGGGGAAGCCTTCCAAAGTCCCCCATCCTGCAGGGAGCGCAGTGGCTGTCAAAGGTGAGGACACTCTGACCTGCAGCTTCTACCCAGGGCCAAGCTCTCTTCACTGCCACTCTACTAATATTCTACTTGTATGTCTACAATTTTGTATAAGGTTATTTTTGCTTGGTTTGGGTGATATATTTAATTTTTAACAGATAATATAGAGTCCTAAACAACATAACAGCATTTTCTTCTGTGTACTCATTGTAATGGTTTGTGTCAGTCACGTGATGTTACATTATTGCTAGTTATATCACTGAATATTTTATATTAAGCATAATTTTCCCTCCACCTTCTTTTCCTTTTCCTCAGTGAATCACATCATTACCTCTCCAAAAGTCAGGCATGAGGGCAGGCAAATGCACTGACCATACAGATAGCAAGCAAGAAGATTCCTCAATGAAACAGCCACATAAAAGTTTCCCTATATCTACCCTCATGTTTGTAACTAGAGCGTTTGGCATAATAAAGATAAGTAGATAAGTAGTTTATCTACATATATTGCCAAGAACAAAAGAGGATGATAAAATATTGCTGCTATCAAGAAACGTGCTTTCAGAAAGTGCCACAGTTCAACAAGGTTCTGTATTACTTTGAGTCAGCCCATTATGTTCACAGGGATTTTTAACAAAAATGTGAAGAACAAGAAAAAAAAAAATTAGCGGAAGCAAATAGTTCAAGTAGGTTTTTCTGGAATGTGGGAAAGTTGCTAAAAGTCATATTAAAAGCAACAAAAGCATTCAATACTTGTCTTGGAAAAAAAGGTTGTGTTTAAGAGAAAGGGTCAGCTGCTAAAAAAATATTTGGGCAATATGAAAAGTTACAAATCTTTTCATCAGGAATTTGGGACTGAATGCATGAGGGTGTACAGACCTAACAGTGACAACTTTTACAGCTGAACAATGCTTTTGCAATGAAATCCTGGCTTCATTCAAATCAATGGCAAAATTCCCATCCACTTCAATGGAGCCAGGATTTCATGTGTATCTGTCTTTTTTCATTCTTCCTTGGTATTTGTATCCCAACTATCTGGCAGACTATTGTCTGTACAGGTCAAAATTAAAGCTTTCTATTCGTGTATGTCAGAGTAACTGTCTGTTTTCTCACCAGAAAAAAAAAAAAAAAAAAGGATGAAAAAGTGTGACACACACTTGCAGTGCTGTATCATTCCCTTCATTGCTCAGAGTAAAGAGAATTGTTTGCTGCATCTGCTAGGAGGACAAAATGTCAAGAAAAAAGCTAAATGCTGCCTGTGTGTAATTTCTAACTCCAAGGCTTTTAAAGAGCTCTCACTTTCAGCTCTACATGTATTAAGTTTCGGATATGGGTGTCACGGGATTTAAGCAGGGGCAGAATTACCTCAATGCTGTCTCCTCTTAAAAATGCTTCCTGAATATGGAAAAGTATTGCATGGGCAGGAAGGAAGGTGACTTTCATCAAACAAATCTGTCATGCAGTGAGACTATTTAACTCATCAAACAAACCTTGGTATTTGTGCCTCTGAATATAGGCATTAACCTAGAAAAATGAGAGAGATTAATGAAAATTCAAATTGAGAGAATGAAAACAAGAGATAAACTGCTGCTTTGCAGATGAATGAATTTTTAAAAATGCTTAAATCCACAGAGTTTGTCAAAATGCACCAAGAAGTGCCCTGGTAAGTGAGAAATGACACAGAGATGGTAATAAATGTGAATGGGGAGCTTTGTGTTCCCCCAGTGCACTATTTGTACACTACAAAATCTTTAAAAGAATTGTAATTCTACACTCACTGTTGCTTAACTTGGGGAAAATACATGCAGTCTGCAAAGTGACTGTGTCTATTCCACTTTAAAGCCCACCTGAGAGCACGTGGACATTGCAAACATCTCACAAACATAACGGGGTTCCTTGGAAAAGCAAGGAAATATTCAGACGAGTCAAAATCCTTTAACCATAGTCAAAGCAACTTAGAAAAGAGGCAATAAATCAGCTGGCTTTAGTCCATAGATGGTGTCATGATAGATGAAACCAATACCCATGGTAGATAAAATATACATGGTCCCATGGTAGATAAAATATATGTGGTAATACATGTGCACCTATCAAAGACAAAGGACTATGTCAATAGTGAGCGAATCTCACATCAGAAAATGATGATTGCATAGTAGTGATCTCCAGAAAGAATTCAGCTCCAGGCTAGACACAGTGAATCCAAGAACAGAACAGTTTTTTGCAGTCAGTAAATAAGGAGGTGTTCACAATTCTGACATCCTCCAGTCTCTTAACTCTTGCTGCTGTTACCCCAGACAGAATAGATGAAGTTACATCAGAAACATTGCTGTCATTAACTTACTGGACAGCTGATCTGATAAAATATATTTAAAATAAATATGCACATAAATTCTCAGTTTGGTCATAGTTAAATCTTACACAATCCATGACCTAGAGGTTACACAGTCCATCCTTTTTGGAGGGGTGCATGAGCGTGGTATTTCCTCTGCAAGTGCTTTTGGAAATACTTGTGAGTACGTCATTAATCTTCAATGGCCAGTGGTCATTTCTGGAGCTGCCTCAGCAAATGCTTCTGCTAGCAGTGTCTTTCCGCAGCATATTAGTGTAAATTTAACCCACTTGGGAAGTGCAAACAGCAGAGTTGATGAGTCTGGGATCAGTGCCAGGCTAATGCAGCTACACATCTTTTGTACCAGCTCATATCCTATGAGCTTTGAAAGGAGAGGAGGAGAATGCATGCCTCCATGCAAGATGTACTTAAACATAGCCAGGACATTGAGGCAAACATCATAATTGCTGATGGTACAGGATGCCAAACGTACCATCTAGATTCTCTTTTCAGATGGACAGTGGAAAAGAAAAATTCTTTCAGAGTAAAAAAATTCGTCCTGCATTTCTCTTTCTCCTGATTCCCTTGTCTTTCTCAAAGTGATGCTGAATGGTGCTTTGCTTACTGCAAATATGGATCATGGAACTGTCATTTTTCCTTTGGCACATTTGTTAATTTTCTTAGATTTATATCTGTTGGCAATGATCAGAACTGTATTAAACCTAGAGCCTTAAATTCACAGAGAAAAACTGCAACAAACTTCAGAGACCTGCTCTAAATTGCATCGACTGTGCAAATTTAATCTGGAAGCCATAGAGAGGCAATAAACGTGGTAACCCCTGTTGCCAATTAATTTGTTACTTTTCAAACTACAATACAATCATAGCTTAATTTGGTTTACCTCAAGAATCTCTTTGTGATATTTCCATGAAATTCAAGACAGTGAAAGTTAGTAATTCTGGTTTAGGAGCTCAAGTTATTGGTTGTTGCCAAAGAACCGTGTATTGCTTAATTGAGTTTTGATGTTCTTGCTGCTATCTACAAACCCAGCTTTTCCACATGGCTTTGTGATGAGAACTAAATCTCTGTATCAGATGTTAAAACTCTTGGCTCTTGCAAAACAGAAAGATTTATGTAATTAGCAGTGACTGAGGAAAATAAGGTTATTCTCACTAGGGAAAGGAGACATTTTGGTTATCTAATTGATGTTTTTTCTCACGCAGAAGACTGATAAAATTAACCTAGACAAAATTTTCCCACCGTCAAAATCACAAAAGCAAGATGACATAATGCACATCCTAGAAAATTAGGAGTGGAAACTTAACAGGAAACTACTGTATTTCATCCAAAGGGAAATAAACATACTGACTGGATTAAAATCAATGTCCTTGAAGAGTGGCAAAATTGATTTTTTTAAGTGATAGTGAAAGAAATTGTAGAAAGAAATGATTGAAGAGCATTTGAAAGGGAGAATCTTTAAATGGAGAAAGGCAAAATTGTTCATTCCTTTGGTTTCCATGTACCTTGAATTTCTAGTTTGAAAAATATAATAGTTCAGAGTAACAAAAGCAGGAAATTATGTACTGAGATATTTCAAGTCTAACATCCCAACTCTGAAATGCACCATTTTCCTCTAATTATACACAAAAACATTAAATAGGTCTTGAATGGGACCTATGTGGTCCTTGTGTGTAAGGAAACTAAATTTTCAACTGGAACAGGGCAGGAGTTCTAACTAGTTTCAGACAACAGAGTCTTTCTTGAAACTCAAAACTACAGAGCTACAGAGAGGCCATTTAAAGGTGGTGAAAGTGTGACCCTAGAAATGAAATTCTTACCAATCTCCTGTCCTGATTTTTAATCAGGTTGAAATCTACCAAATGTAATCTGGGTATTTTGGCTGAGTTTAATTAGGTCAAAATGAACTTCATTTGACTTAAATATTTTTTATGGCCATGGATCTTTCTTCTAGCTTTAAAGATATATATTTGTAACTACTGCTAACATGTAAATTAGATTAGGAGGGCTGTGCAGAATGAATAACATAATTTAGCAGTTTGTCTTCCATTCCCTGACAAAATACTGCACCAAGTCTTCCTGAAATCAAGGCTGATAAGTGTGCTTTAATTGTGTCCTTCTCCTTAAAAGCATTACTTCAGGATCACAAGGAATTTATATGCATCCATGAAATTATACTCTTCCTAGAAATTAAATTTTGCTAGAGGTGCCTGGTGAGAAAGCACTGTGCAGCAGGGAATGGGAGGAAAACTCTAGCTTGAAGAAGAACTCCTTGAAAAGAGTCAAGAATCTGGAAGGATAAAATATGTTTCTATTTTCTGTTGCTGAGTTGAGCCCTTATACTACTTTTTGAAGTTGGTTATCTTCATTTCCCTCTAGTGTCCAATGTCCCTGGGAAGGAGAACCCAAAAGTTTGTCTTTGGAAGCAGCATGACCAGGCACCCACTGGGCAGGGAAAGCCCGGGACAGGGGAAAGGCCAGCCAGCAAAAATGCCATGTCCCCTTTCCCAAAGCACCCGTGGGCTCTGCACTGCAGTACCTGTGCAAAACACATCTCAAGAGGTCAGAATGAGGTGAAAGAGCATCGCTGCTGCCTGTTCAGATCAAAGGGAGTAGATTAGAGACCATCCAAAGGGGTTTCCTCATCAGGACTATTCCCACTCTAACATTCGGGAGTTTTTTGGACTTGGAGGAATAAATTTACAAAGAGAAGCATATGCTTCCTTCCTTCACTGACTGAATTGGAGCCTCAGTACCTGGGGCAGTAGGATATGCAGTAAAAGCTGACTATTGCTTGTCTTTTCTGCATCTACTTGCGGATACAGTGTGCTAACACCCGCAATTAACTACAGGAAATTAAACAAAAGATCGCACCCTAAGAAGAAAATATTTCTCCTTCTTACTCTGTGTTAAGGCTTCCCTGGCAAGGAGTTCTGTTTTTCTGCTGTTCTGGCAGATTGTTTGACACTGAGCAACTGCATTAGCACTTCTGGAACAAGGAATAAGAGCTGTGAGTGTGAAAAAGCATTGTGGAAGCCTTCCTGCTTGAGACATTTAAAAATTAAATGACTGAAGCTTTTAGAAATTTATTGTTGTAGACTGATGCCTAACTAACAGGGAAATAAAGCAGATTGCCTGAGAGAATTTTGAAGTTTCAGTTTTGCCATGTCCTCCTGCTCCTTGTTTGGCTGAGCTCTTCCCAGGTAAAAGACTGTTCCTGATCCTAAGCAGGATCCAGCAGGATCCTGGCAGGAACTGGCAGCAAGAGGAGGCAAGAAAAAGGTCTTAGAGGGCACAATCTTTGAAGGAATGAGCTCAGCTGGTTCCTGGGGTACAGTGGTCAGCAAGAGCAGCACTCCAAGCACCAGCCAGTGCAATCAAGCTTCGAGCTAGAGGAGACCAGGCCTGTCAAGGCTGGCAGAAATTGAACCTTCTCCCTGCCCCCAATCTTCTTAGCATAGAAGGGAAGGTAAAATAGGACAAGTATCTGCATAATATGCCTCAGTGCAAGAGGAATCAGTCCCCTGAGAGCCTCTGGGGACAGGTCTAGCACAGGTCTGTGACAGCCAAGGGCCAGGCTGCAGCTGGCCAGGAGCTGAGAAGGTCAAATGTCTGCTAGAGGCAGTGGAGACCTCCAGGTCTGTTAATGTCTTCAATTAACATAAATCTCCATATTTCAAAAACAATTTTCTAGGGATTCTGATATAACCACATATTCAGTCCCTGGACATTGGTCATGACAGTCAAATTTTGAAGAGTGGCAAGTAAACCTTCTCCCTGTTTTTAGCCTCATCTGCTGTGTCTTGCCTTGTCTTGTCTTTGCATCTGAGCCAACAATAAGGGAACTTTCTTTCCTTCTTAAGCAGATGTTTACCTTTCAGCACCTGAGATGACCTTTTGACTTGGGCCTGAAATTCTGGCCTTGCTGAAATGGGTGGAAGTTTTGGCACTGATTTTGACAGAGGCAGTATTTCATTCCAGGTGCTTTGCTCAATAAAGCATATAAAATTACAAAACACGGGCCTTCCCTCTTGCTCAACTTCTCAGTCATCCCAGGTATCACTGAGTGATAAACACAAAAACCTGGAGGAAACGAAATGGCAGCTAAAAAAAGGCTTCTACATGAATAATTAAAATACCTTTCAATATATATAATAGGTACACCTATACACACAAGCACACACATAGAGAAGACGTCAGTGGGATCAAAGCTTTTCTCCAGCACTTTAATAGGTGGCATGCACCATCACTTATCTGCTAAAATCAAAACCTGTACATGCACGTGCAGGTGCTGGGAGTTGCTTTTTCGTATTGTTGGCACAGGGCCACATAGTAGAGCCATGCACCTTCATTTTTTAACAGGCCTGTGTTTTCTCAGGTGTTCATTTATCTCCGTGAAGAAGTTTCTCAGACCTGTAACCTCAAGTTTAGCACGCTAATAGGAAGAGGTGCTCTCACTGCCAATAAACAGGCCTTACTCTGTCTTAGATCCAAGAATACAAAACCAGGTTTTTCTATTATTTATAAATATTTTTTTTTTCTAATATGGAAATTGTGAGTATGGAATTGTTACAATTGGCATTTGAAACAGACTGCCAAAGGATGTGGTAGGTTTTCTACCACTCTGAGTTCAAATCTGGATAACTTTTTAAAAGACAAGTTTAGGCTGAACCTGTAAAATGCAGTTCTGGAGACATGAACCACTGTATGAAAAATATGATCTGTGCTGTAATGGCTCTTTCTGGTCTTAAAAATCCATGAGTCCATGCTGGTTTTGGTAACAGAGATACCATGAACAGAGGCAGAATGTAATGAAGGATTGTCTTCTTGGGAAAAAATATTGCTTTGAACGATAAAGCAGAGCTAATGAAGGTGCAAATAACTGTCCACGTGATTAACATAAACATTGCTCCAGAGTGTAACAACCTTTTAATTCACTGTTAAGTTTTAAAATTGCAGCATGGATTGACTGAATTTTTGAGTGAGTGATTGAATTGTTTATATTGAATATCTTTTTGGCGGTGTAGGAAGTGACTCTGCTCTTGCTACTTAAGCCCCATTAGAACACTTGTGATTTTTCTGCAGGCAATATTTGCAGGTCCCATTTCAATTCTCTGCATTTTGACAGCAATGAGTCAAATTATGGATTTTTTTCATTGTCTGAGAAACTTTTGCTTTTCTGCAGCTGTCCACTTCAAGGGGTTCATTTCTTCTTCTTTGCAGTCAGTATAGTTTTATTGTTGGTTCTCACAAGCTAGAAACAGGGCTCTGGTTTTTCTTTGGTGCATTTATTTGATCCAAAGACCTGGCTCTTGTTATCTAAACTGAAAGTCACTTTCTCATCCATTAGTCATTTTATGTTAAAGATCAAAAGTTTGGGGGATTTGTTGTTGATTCTTATCTCACAACATTTTTCTTTATTTACTGTTCTTGTAGATTCTGTATTTGAGAATTTGCAAAACTTGCTTTCAATGTCAACATTCAAGTAGTTCCCATAAATAAAAAAGCTGGAGTCACTTAAAATAGTTCCAAAGACTCCCCACACAATCTCAGATGGAACAGCCCATAGTTTCCTGCTATTAGTCTATGTTTTTATATTACATTGTAGTATTATATTGCCACTTGTTTTTTCTAGTTCTCTTGGATCACTGCTGAAATGTGTAAGGTTATGAAAAAAATTTTAAAGAATTTAAATCTTGAAAGAATTCCAAAATCTAATTCCTGCTTACTTTTATGGGTACTCTGGATGATGTACTGCTCTCAGGTTCTATTAGAATCAAAAATGCTTAACTCCTACCCGCTTCAGAGTTTTCTGACTGAGCCTGAAAAAAAAAAAAAAAAAAAAAAAAAAAAAAAAAAGGTGAAAAAGATTACTTAAAATTTTATCTTATTCTAAGTTATAAAATGAGTTTAGTTCAAGGAGGGGGAGGACATATGACAGAAAGAGGCCGTGGGGAAGGAAATTGGTGCGCAGGAGCCCAGCGTGGTGTGGACAACACCCCCTGTGTGCACCAAGCCAACAAAACAACCCCTGTGTGCACCAAGCTAACACCCCTGTGTGCACCAAGCTAACACCCCTGTGTGCCCCAAGCCAACAAAACAACCCCTGTGTGCACCAAGCTAACACCCCTGTGTGCACCAAGCCAACACCCCTGTGTGCCCCAAGCCAACAAAACAACCCCTGTGTGCACCAAGCTAACACCCCTGTGTGCACCAAGCCAACACCCCTGTGTGCCCCAAGCCAACAAAACAACCCCTGTGTGCACCAAGCTAACACCCCTGTGTGCACCAAGCCAACACCCCTGTGTGCCCCAAGCCAACAAAACAACCCCTGTGTGCACCAAGCTAACACCCCTGTGTGCACCAAGCCAACACCCCTGTGTGCNCTGTGTGCACCAAGCTAACACGCCGTGTCGCTGCCCGGAGCAGCAGGGGCCGTGGAAATCGTCTGGGGAGCGGCGGCGGCTGCCCCAGGGCCAGCTGAACCAGCACTGCAGGAGCTGCCCCGGGCAGGTGCCCTGGCTCCCGGGTGCCCTTGGCCCGCTGCTGCTCCTGGAGATGCTGCTGCGGCACCTGCAGCGAGCGCTGCCCGCAGGCGCGCCGGGGGACTGGGAACTCTTTTCCAAAGGTTTCCTGCACCTCGCATTGCAGAGCACCCACAGCCTCTGCCCGTGTCTCCCGGGGGCATCTCTCCTGGTGGGAATGCTCTCCAGCCTCCAGCAGGGGTTGCTTTGCTCAAAGTGCCTCTTGTTCCCAGCGCACTCTTTAAGTAAAGGGTGAATACTCCGTGAGAAAGGATCTGAATAAGTCTGCCCGTTTATTTTGATGTTTGCAGCCAGATAACGTTCTTCAAACTTTCACAAAACATATTTAGAAATTATCAGTGTTAATTAATAATATTGGGCATAGGGGTAAGAGGAAAAAAGACTGTAAATAGGTTCTAGGCAAAATATTTGCACTGCAATTCCATGTCTGGTTACTTTGGATATAGTATCTCAATGAGGGGCTCTCTAGTGTGGGGAGGGATTGATAACATGGGGGTCAGGTGGACAGTAATTATCACACAAAAGTGTGTGAAATATTGCCCATTGCCAGTAGCTTTTCAGCAGTCCCTGAGGTGGGTTGTACTTTCATAGAGCTAAGAGGGGATTTTTAAATAAATGTTTGTGTAAAAAGTGCTGAAGTTAAATTGGAAATAATTTGTTAACCAGAGGGGCTGTGAATGTCATTTGAACCATCCATCAGGAATAACTAGCCAAGGTCTAGTTTTGATGGTTTTTAAGTTCTGATGCAGGCAAGCTTCATTTCTACAGAGGAATTTGTATTTAATCTTCTTTAAACTTACCCTGGATTTTGTTTATTTGGGCTAGAGTAGAATTAATTTTCTTCACAGAAACTGGTATGGAGCTGTGTTTTGAACCATCTATTTGTATTTTTCAGGTAGTACCTTTATAATATGCTTTATTATTTCACTGATGTGAGTGCCTCCACAGTAAAAATCACAAAGCAAACTAGATTTCTAAATGCATGTCCTCTGAAGCACTTTCTTAGGAATTTTGCTGAGCTTAAATGTCTTCACTGTGTGTGAGAAAGTAAATATACATGTAACAAAGAGTTCTTCCTTCCCTGGGTAAGAGTGTGTTCTATCAGGGTTAAAAACATTATTCTTGGCATGATAATTAAAAAGAAATAATACATTCAAATAGTACCAGCCCACAAAACCCAGGGCTTAAAGCTGGCAAGGCAAATAACAGCATTCTAGTATGACATTTCTTTTCCACTCTTGTAGCACTTACATGAGTGTTGTGTCAGGAGGCTTTGGTTAGTTTCTGTAGTAACATTAATACAAATGAAACCATAAAATTTTATTTTACATGTTAATTCTGCAGGATTAATTTTCTTCTCATTTTACCTGGACAGTAACAAGTGCAGTACATAAATACCTAATCTAGAATAACTTAATGTAATAATGTAGTAACTGTGTGTGTGTGTGTGTGTGTGTGTGTGTGTGTGTATAAAATAGCAATTGAATAACAGTATAATGTTCTCTATATCTTTCATATGAGATTTCTTATAACAACCCCAGCATATTAGAGATTATATGTTCATGCACTCTCTTTCTTTGTCTTTCTTTCTCATTTTGTACCACTGCAAGCCTTGTCCAGGTTCCTCCTCTCCTCCCAGGCATAATGTCCCTGACTGGAGATATCGTTCTGAACACTGAAGTATCTGCCACTTTCAGGGGTAATTTGCATTTTTATTCAAAATCCACAAAAAAAGTGAACATTTAGAATCCTGCAAGTTAAACATGGAGCCTTGGGGAATCTGTGAAGCTCTGAAACCAAATGTTTGGAGGTTTTTCTTCTTTCTTTCTTTTTTTTTTTTCCTGACACGTGGATTTCCTCAATGACCTCAGTATATGGGTAAATACCAGAATCTTGCTTTAAAAAGCTCTGTCCCCAGAGAGCACAGTCAGTACCAAGGCCCTTCTGCAGGGAACCTGTCGAGGGGATGGAGCAGTACCACTGCCAGGAGCCACTGATGTCCCAACCTCTGTACTTTTCTACTTTTCCTGCGCTACATTCTCATGTTCTCCTAGTGCAAGTGTGATCAAAATGTGCTCCTAAGGGAACATCTATCACAGAAAGGAAAAGTATTGCAACTCAAATCCATCAATTTCAGAGTGCCCCCTCTTCTTTCAGCAGTGGCTGTGAGCTGGGATGTCCCAGTGGGCACACTGGGGAGGGGAGACTGGCAAGGGAATTCCCCAGGTGCTCTGGAATGAGTATCTGGAAGGAGGGTGGCTGGCCACACCTGCCAGCAGCCTCAGGAGTGGCTCAGTTCTACCTGCTGGCAAGCTGAGGGCTCTTCCTGTGCTACACTGACTTCGTATCTGCCACAACTCTTTATGGCAAGTAGTCCATAAAACAAGAAAGACCAATATGAAACCCTTCTGATGAGGTAAAAACTGTAAAAACATTCTTCCCCACCCCATTAAGTAGCAGTGTAATGTGTTGCTGAGGATGCCAGGAAAACTGGGAGCAAGAGGAGAGGAAGCACACATCACCACCCTGTGCGATCTTTCCTCTCCCTCACCGCAAGCAGGATGAGCTGGGCTCACAGCAGCCTGTGCAGGGCTCAGGGCTTCCAAGACAAGGAAACCAGGAGAGGGATAGAATGTGATGGAAACCTGAGGGAGCCCCTGCCTCTGCAGATCATGTAAGGGCTGCTACTTGCTACTTCCCCATGTGCACCAGGCATGCACGAGGCTCGTGGGTTCCTTGGGGACCAAGAGCGTTTTGCAGGTCACAGTGTGTTTTAAAGGTTTGCTTTTGACATCATGTGGCCAGAGTCATTTGGAGCCTGATCAGGCACTAAAAAACATGTCAGGAAACCACAAGGCATAATTTCTCTGTGTGGCAATAATCTGCAGGGAGCCTGGATAGCTGTAATGGTACATTGCAGCTTGCTTTAAGTCTGCCTTTGCATTAACTCTTCAATTTGCTTGCTTTGGCTTCCCTGACTCTTAAATACATACACACAGGATCACTTTGACATAGTAAAAATTCAGTTTCTGGAGTTGGCTCCTTAGTCTCCAAAGCATGGAGCTCCTCGTGCCAGTCCTGCTCCCACGAGCTGCATGGGGTAAGTCTTCAGCTCACCTTCCTTTCCTAATTTGCTGTCACAGCGACTAATTCCAAAGGCACTGGTAACGAGCTAGGGATTTTCATCTGAATAAAATTTGCTATAAAATTTACAGGGGCTATTTTTAACTGATATCAAATGAAAAGCAGTTTTTAAAAGATCTCTCTCAACCACTCCTGGCTTTTCTGTGCCAAACTCCAGCAAGCGGGGGGAAGCCAGCTTTTAAACCCCTTTTACAGTTTTCTACTTTTACGATCCTCTTGTACTAATGCAGAAGCTTTGGCCTTCCCACCAGGCCTGGAATAATCCACTCCCCAGTTCCCTAGTTCTCTCTTTTGAACACTTAGGGTTAAAGAGGCTGGACAAAAACAGGTAGATGTGAAGTCTCTCTTTGGAAGAGGGGTTTGTTGTCCTCCTCTCCACACAAATCAAGACGATGCTTCCTAGGCTGTAGAAACACCATTTCTTCTCCCATCCACAACAATTTTAGATAATAAGGTCCCTCAGTCCCAAGAGAAGCAAAATATATTGACCTGGGAAATAAGATCCCCATGAACTTATGGTCATGGAAGAGACAGTGAGTAGTTTTTGCTAGACCTGATTTTTGTTAATATTTACTTCTGCTTTATTTAAGAAAATGTACTTTGTGTACTTTATATTCCTTGCTTTCATCTAGTAAAAACAACCAGAATTGTATTTTATAAAAGCAGCCTGTTACTTGAAATACATGTTTCTTGAATGTCTACCATCAAAAGTAAATGAACTTTAAAAAATTTAATTATGTACTTTTCCATACTGAAATCGTCCAATCTCAGATTTATGATCTCTGTGACTTTAAAATTAGATTGAAGAGAAGCAGACAAAGATGACCTAATTAACAGCAGCATGAAAAGAAACCAAGTGTCTGGCAGAGAACACTTGCTCTTTCACCTCCGCTCATAAAATGGAAAGTGGCCTGAGAGCTGGGTGACCTGCAGATATAGAAAGACAGCATGGGAAAAAAAAGGGAATCAGAGCAGCGATGTAGCTACGTATAGCTCAGAATATTTGGCTTGGCTGGAGTGTCAGCTTAAAGCTTAAGCAGTTCTTGATTTTTTTTTGGGTTGGTTTCCGCATCATTAACAAGGACTGTACTCTAGTTAATTCAGTCACACAGAAGCTGCTCCCAGGATCTCAATATCTTGAACTATGCTGAAGGTACAAGTCAGAATAAATATACGATGTTTATAATTTATACTTGAAGTGAATAACGCCGCATTGTCAAATCTCAATTAGCCGTGGTCGCTTATTTGGTCTAAGGATTATCTTTGCCATGGACCCTGAGATCTTGGATTTGGCAGATCTCTTAACTGAGATAAAGTGTTGTGCTAACAGGGCTCCCCTACCCTCCGGGGCAGCCTGGCTCTGGGAACAGCTCACCCTGCTGGGTCGGGCCGGAGGGTCCTGCTCCCCGCAGCCTCCCACCCCTCACCCCCACTCCCACCCTGCTCCCCCAGCTCCCCTGAGCCTCCAGCCCCAGTGAAGGCTGGGAGCTCACCAATCCTTATTTTGTCTTCCACCAGGACAACTCGCTTTGCAACTCTTTACAATTTTGGATCAAATTCTTCATCATTCTACAGCTCAGAGATTTTTCTCTCCGTCTCTTATGGAAACCTGCTTGAGGATGAAATAATGATTGGCAATTATTGCTTTATCATTGGGGAAAGAAGCAATATGTCTCATGAGTGATAAATTACCCTTCCTGTCATGATCTGTTTGGGTTAGAGGATGCACAGGGAGCTGTGTTTGCACCCTGGAAGGCATCATCCCAGATTTGTGTATGGCACGTGTTGTTACTCACACAACAGGGTCTCTGCATAATATGAAGGTTTGCAAGTAAATGTAAAATAGGTGCAAGAACACACATTAGAAATCCACATCACCTTAACATATAAGAAAGAAAAGGTTTTCCCTTAAACAGGGACCTGAATTAAAAGTTTAAAATGCCTTCTGTAAAATATTGTCAAAATGTGAATGTTTTTCCTCAGATAATGCAGATGCTTTAAGGCTGGTTAAAAGCAAAACAAAAGCAAATTAAACCCACAAATGAAAAATGAGCAAACAATATTTTTAAAAGCCCTTTCTTGAATTCTGTGGACAGGTATAATAATAAATGATGTTTCTGCGGTGAGAACGGGTTAAGCAAGCTCAGTTCTGATGGCTCTATTTCCAGCTCCAATAAAATATTCCAGAGTGTCTTGCAAAATATCCTATAAATGTGAGTACAGAAAAACTAAACATTCTTTTACACAGGCAGGTCTTTTCTTCAAGCATAAATATTCTTAGTCTGTTTTTTGGAGATAAAGACTATATCATTACCAGACCAATGGCTGGAATTTCTCTTTGAAAAGGAATCCTTGTAAATGCTGTGTCTCTGAAGCCAAATGCTCATAACTTCCAGTAAAAAAATCACTGAATATTCCATACAAAGGGTAGATTGAACTCACTAGGACTTTTGAAAGTTTATGCAAAGTTAATATTATATAATATTGAAAAAAGAGAAGTTATAAAGCTACTTTCTGATTTTGAGTATTCATGAATACATAAATATAAGTCCCTTCAAGATTTTTGAAATTATTTATGCACCTAAATCCCATTGAATTAAACAGATATTAGGCTCACAAATATAAATATTTATTTTTATTCTACGCTTTAAATTTCAATCTGAACATTTTAACAATTTTTTAAATTTCTTGACCTTTTTTTAATTTAAAAGGAGAAAAGTGACTACCGAGCAGTCACATGCATGAAAAAATATCCACTAGCTAAAATTTCACTAAAAGACAGTCAGCACTATTGCACGTTACTATCATGTAAAACATACAATAATATCTTATAGTTGCTTTAGAAGATTATTTTCAACCAGCACTGGGCTTTAAACTACACAGGAAAATAAATGAAAATGCCATCAGATCTGAATTTTTTTGTTTGTTTGGAGATGTTTGGCTTGAGTTAAAGAGCTTTAAGATATTCTCTTCCTTTTCTTATGACAAGTAACATAAAAACATAAAAGATTTCCCCATATAACAGTAGCTGCTGGTGTCCTGTGTCAGGGTATTAACCTTTTTAACCCTGTCAGTTGGCTGGGGCCAGGAAATATGGACTCGTCTTTTACTACTCTTCTGTGTGTCACAACTTTATTATGCATCACATTTTTGCTCTTCTGAAGTGTCTGCAGCACTAAAAAAGAAGAAGTCTTGTAAAGAGAATGCAGTGTTCCAAGGCTGAAAAGGTATGTAGGACTGAATATCATATATTTTATCAAAGCGATGTCCCTCTTCATCCAGAGCACATTATCGTTGCTATGTAAAACTTTGACATCAAAGAAAGACTCAGGGTTCTGTTTCATATTTTGTAAAGGTGATCTCTGAGCATTTCTAGTTGAATTATCCAATAGTTTGTTGTATATCATTTTGCTGATGACAAGAAAGCTGTCTCATGCCCTTACTGGTGTCTGTACAGAGCTGGCTTGTCTTTCAAGTTACTATAAAGCAATATAGATCTGATTAGCAATAAATATTTCAACTGCTTATAAAGAAATGTTAGTTCCTACAGGCACTGTTATTGTCCATTGCTTATACAGACTATAATCTCTTCAGGGAGCTTGTACACATCCTCCATTAAGAATAATACTGAAAATTATACAACCACTTAAAAATCTTGTCAAGGCAAGATGGCATCATATTGCGAGGAGAATCAAAGACACTCCTTAATTCACAGACTTCCATAAACATTACTTTATCTCTTAATTGTAAATCTTCAGAGATTTGCACATTATTTTCAGCAATCCAGATGGTGGTAGAAGAATGTTATCTTCCACTAAATATCATTTTGTTAAATACATAAGAGCTTTGGTCATTAATGGCAAGCTGCATCCAATTCTCTCCTTGTTGCTGGGGTTACAGCTGATGTAATAACGTGGCTTCCTGCTCTTTCCTCACATGTCCATTTTTTTTCCAGACTGTCACCCATAATTTACTATTCACTTTTATGCAAAAGGTTCACCTCCAACCACTAGTCCTTCTGACAACCACGGCAGCAACTGGTTGCAGTGACTTGAGAGAATGTCAAGACGGAGAGAATGTCCTCTAACTGCAGCAGCATCTGCCTGCAGGGGCACAGCTTCCAGGGCAAGGAGACCTTTCTCCTGCTTGGACCTCGTGGAGCAGGCAGGTGTCCCCACATCACCCTCGACTAGGGAGAGCTGCTGTCCAGCCTGTGCCTCCTGCCTGCGCTTCCATTGGATCCCTGCCTTTGCCTGCACCTCTGTCACTGCTCTCCTCCCTTGGAGCTGCAAATGTGCAAGGATTCAATCCATCTCTGATGCAGTTTGTGCTCTTTGGAGGAGTAACCTGATCAGCCCAGAGGGCACCAGGTGAGCTTCCACTTCCCAGGCCAGGTTTTTTTTTTCCCCATGTCTGTGTGTGTGTTTCTGCCTCAGCAACCTCCTTTGACTTCATTCCAGTGCCACACAGATAACCTGAGGGAACCGTGACATTTATTCCCCGTAACTCTGTCATCCTCCACAGCAGGGTATTGCTGATGGGAAAATTGCTGATACGATCCAGGGAGCATTCAAACGAGATTTCACCGCAATTAAATGGAATTTTGTTCCCAAAATCACTTGTTTCTCCTTAGCAACTTTAGTCCTTTAGAAAAGAGTAGCAAAGACCGTGGTAACACTCCCTGCAAGGCAGTTTTGTGTGCTACAGTGGGATTTCGGCCCCATTCCAATCCCTCTGTGCACCTCTGGCAGCCTTTGGCAGACAGTTTTTTGGGCAGTGGAAGCCTTGGGGATGAATTCAATCCGGAGAGCAGTAAAAACTAAAGTGAAGGGAAGTTTTCCTATTTGGTGAGATGATGCAGCACCGCAATAATCTGGAAATAGGTGGGCTGAATAACCTTCTACTTGCCTGATTTATAAGTGAAATAGACAAAGTAAGAGAGAATATACTTACATGAATAATTCTACCTCAGACTTTTCATCTGAAACTAGTTTGAGTTGCTCACTGTTCACATTTTCCATTTCTTAAGCTAATAAGTATTCACAGTTTCCAGGTTTTTTTAATGCTTAGGATTCAAAAGGCCAGATTCATAACAAATGCTAACTCATTCTGATCTGCAATAAGCCACAGCATTTTTCACATTTTACACAAAAACAAAATTCTGGAGGCAAAAAGACTTTTTTCCCCAGCATCTTCATTCTACTCTTGTAAAAGGTGTTCTCAGTCTTTAACTGATAACTTAACAATGTTTCTGCTGTTATGAACCAGTTTGGTTCCTCACTAGTTTGTGTTTGTCAGTAATAGTAAACTGATCATATAGTAAATATGGTCTGTTCATTTTTAATTAAGGAGGAGAAGGACTCTGCTGATTAAAAACACTTTCCCTTCATTCAGAGTGGGTGTATCTTAACCACACCTGACAGCACTTTGCATCACCAGAAGAAACTCCACAGTGATGGGTGTGTCTGGATGATCCAGAGCAGAGCAAGCTCAGGGGGGTCCAGAACTCAGCTGAGTTTGGCCAGAGAAGTTGGTGAGTCACAAATGCTCTGAAATCTTTGGACTTACTTTTAAGTCCACTTCTCCACTTCATTATCTTTTGTGGATCCCTTAAAAGTACTGCAATGGCTTCTGAGGAGGCTTGTGGGATTCAGGATCATGTCCTTCTTTTCACTTTTGATGTTTGTGCAGTACACTTCCTTCCATGCCAAGGAGGCCGAGCGATCACGGTTGCTTTGTGTCATGCCAGGCTTCAGTAGTTTTGTACACCAGGGACTTCTGATGACCTGGCAGAAACCCAAGAAAAGGGCAGAGAGAAGGAAAGAAAAACTAGGCCTATCTGGTCTAAACAGATTGCAAATAGAGATACAATTTAATTGAAATTTCTGATCTCAGGAGTATTCCTTATCCATTGATTTGGTGAGGAGGAAAATTTGTCACCCTTATTTTTTGTGTGTAACTCAGAGCTTGTTTACTCGGGAAATATGCTTTAAACCATCATGTTAATTCTTAGGTACAAGAGTTTTTTAGGTTTTATTGAGCACCATACACACTGTACAAATAAGTACTGAGCTATTTTACTATGATAATCAATTTTACCCATGCCAAAAATGGAATTCCTCTGATGGGCATTGGTAGCTGAAATATTTTTTTTTTTATTATTTTAAGATTTTGCTTTCATTTTTTAACCAAGTAAGTTTTATGGTGAAAGCAATTAAAATTGGAGCACATTTGGTTCCAGCAGCCCCTTGGATGCGTTTCAGGCATTACAGTCCCTTGCTTTGCCTAACCTTACCTTCCCCTCCTTTCCTTTCCCTATTGTCTTTCTTTAATGCAGCAAATATAATAGATTTCTACCAAATATCACACATGATTTTTTTTTCCCAAAGGTTATCACTTTTTGGCATATTTTTCTAATTTATTATATGTTTGTCCATCTCCGTTTTACTCTTACTGCTGGCTTAACTGAGAGTTTGGAACTTGGTATTAGATTTTTTCTGTATGCAATGAGATGCAATCAACTTTCAGTAGTAAAGTTTTGGTCACTTAGTTCTAAATGCTGAAACAACATACCCTGTTTTAAGGTTTTGGGTTTTCTTCAAGATACTAATATGGTGTTCATTATCAAAGGACAAAGGGCACTCTGAATTGTAATAAGGACTTTCTGGTTTTAAATTCCATTACTTGCATTAAAACCACTTACTGCCACTAAGAAAAATGAGTATAACTTTGTGCAGTTTGTGGCAAATAGGCAGTCTTTTGATATCTTATAGCAGAATGTTTCAGTTAATAGGCCTGTACTTGAAAGTCCTCTTTCACACCAATGCTTGCAAGTGTGTTCTGTGTTTTTGTTTAAGTCTGACATGCATGAAAAGACAACCAAGATCTGTTTCTTATTGTGCATTAAAGAGGATTCTTTGGAAATTGCTGAATAGCTTAGCAATATGCTCTGTATCATTTTTACTGATGACAAGACAGATGTCATCTCTGGTGCATCTGTCTAGAGTATCCTCTTGGATAACTTCTGTGTATTGCAGTCTGCTTCTTTTCTTCAAATAGGAAGCACTTCCAAAAGCCCTGTTAATTGGCAAATGCCATATTTGCAAGAAACAAAAATGGAGCATGCTGATTCTTGGGAAACAATTCCCAATAATAATGAGTATTCCATTTGTTAAAAAACAAAACAAAA
>WAAG01046561.1:3008-19511 GCA_013390105.1 Tichodroma muraria
AACCCAGAACAAGCAAGTTGCATGTTACAAAGGCAGACAGATTTTAAATTATAGTGTAGTTAAGTTCCAAGAACTTTCTTAATGTACATACACTGAGAATTACTGGGGCTAAAAGCTTCTGTCCTGCTGTGAAGGATTGCTTTGAACTCCTAATTCTCCTGATAGCCTTTCCAAGTTGGACATATATTTGAAAGTAATGCCCAATTGAATATATTCTCAGATGTTCTGTCAGAAGAGAACTGAATCCTAAAAAATGGAAGTACTGAGCAGGTTTGCTTTACTCTGAAGTCACTCACCTTTGTTGCCCTGCCCTGTAGTATTTTATAAGTGTTGGGAGCTGGAATCTGACTTCAGATTCCAAAGATCTGTGCAGGAAGTTTTACACCACTATTTTTTATTCTTTGACCCATTTAATTCTTTATTTGATCTTGGCAGAATTATTAAGGGAGCCCAATAGAAGTATGAAGTGACTTGATTTAGAAAACAGACACAGATAAATGCTTGTATTTTTAGATAGTATGTAAAGACAAATGACTGTAAATAGAAATCACATTAAGTCAAAAGGCATTTTATCTTTAGTAAGCTCTAATGTCAGCATCTCAGCAACTGTTACATGACACAGCTTCATTACAGTCAATAGAAGGACAGCATATGGTATAGCCATAATATTTCCAGCAGCTCAGAGACTACAGGGAGTCCTGTGCAGAGGATTCTTCTTCCATTTGAATGCATGTCATCTAATTTATTTTTTAGAAGGTGTGTGCAAGTAACTTCCTCAAATTGTGTCAGTATAGATAAAAAATTCAATTGTACCCATACAGGAATATTTTTTTTCCCCTCTGTCCTTACTTTTACAACCAAAACCACCACCACATCTGAGGGTCTTTTACCACTGATTGCTCCAATTTATTCTTTCTGAGCTCATTCCAGAATTTTCAAGAGAGGTGCATGCAGATTGTGTTACATAGCTACACTGAAATTATGAAAGAGATCTCTTTGTTTTTTGCCATAGGTTCAGGTGTTGTATGAGAGAACCCCTTCTTCATATGGAAGAATTACTATTTGTTTTTTATATGACTTAGCCTACTCTGATACTGAATGGTACTTCTGTTCTGTGCACTCTTAGGCATTCCCTTCAGTAAAATCATATGTGACTTTGCTAGTCATCCTTCAGAATGCCAAACAAGGTAACTAAGGTAAAGGTGAAAATAACAGAAAGCAAAAAATGAAAAAGAGCTACCAAACCACCCACTGGTGTATGCCCCCTCTTCAGGATTTTCTTGCAAGACTTGTAATGGTGTCATGATTAAACACTTTAAAAATTATACCAGAAGGTTCTAGAAGGGGTCCTGTGATACTTTTACCCTTACTCCATGGAAGCAGTACTGAGGATATCTTGACTATCCTTGATAGGTATCTGTATACCCTGATACTAAAGACCTCCACGGATGGAGATGCTACAAAACTCTGCTGGTACACTGATCCAGCATTTAACTCTCTTTTTAGCTGAAACCTTTACTAATTAGGAATCAAAATCTCTTTTTCTGCAGGTCGAAGTAATTATTCCTTGTGCTATTGCTTATGAGTGTAGAGAACAGTTTCTCATCCTTTGAAACAGCTTTCTGAAATTCGAACATCTCTAGAATGAAAAAAAATAAATTCTCCCAATTTTCAGTCTATTGCGGGATTTCTTGACCTCTGATCAGTTTAATTCTACTGCCCTGGACCCCTGAAAATACAGCTGGGAATTTCTGAAAGCGGTGTGCTAAATAGGACATAGTATTCCAGCTGAATGCTCATTATTGTAAGGCACTGAAATAATTATTTTCTTCAACTTGCAGATTTGCACATTCCATAATCATATTTATCTTTTCATAACAACACTGCATGTTGGATCTTACTGATATGAAGATCTTTTCCACAAGAACAATAGTCACCATTTTGGTTTGTCTATCTAATTTCCACTTCCTATATGGAAGACTTTGTTCGTACCTTTATCATATCAGAAATTTTAATTGCTGATTTAATTTTTTTTCCTGTGTACTGGATCACTTTAGATTCTCATTCTTATGCTAGTTGCTTATCATTCGTACCCACATATTAAGATTGCCAAAGTTTGTGGGTGATCAGGATTTTTTTGGGAGAAAGATTATCAGCTTTGTGGAACCCCCTGCAGTCTGCCTCCACCTGGCCCATTGAGGGAAATGCGCTCATCCAGGTTGTGATATCAGCATAGTGGTGTGGGAGGCCAGCTCCTGCTTTTTGGTTGGTAAATCAGCTTTCTCAAAGAAAGTTTTAATTAATACTGTTTCTTGATATCCATCTGGCAGTGTAATACACTACCTAATCATTTTTCCTTATTGCTCAAATTTCTCTAAATGTATTAATTTTTCTCATTTTCATTGTAAATTAATACACTGACAATTTTTCTTCAAACGTCACAATTGATAGAGTTGTACTCCTGCTTTGGTTCCAAATCTCCTGAGCACTCAATTCACAAACATATCTCCTTAAACAAAAAGTTTAAAAATACATTTAAGAATAATCATGAGTTTCGATTCAAAACTGCAGCATCGTATTTCACAGTTAAGGGGAAAAATCTCTTCCCCTCCTCTCATTCTTGCACTCTTGAGGGCATGTGACCAAAAGAGGTGTCACTGTACAATGTCTTCCATCAACATTCTGGCCACCAATAATACAGGCATATTACTAAAATTTGATATTTCATTTTAAGAATTTTCCTGACTAAGTGCCTTCTTAAGTGCTTTCCCAAATCAGAGCTCAAGCTAGTTTATATTATTTTCCATCTGCTCCATTATTTCTTATAATATATTAATATTGTTTCATTTTTAAACTGTTTATGTTCTTGAATTAATGAATATGTTAAATAAAATTAAATCAAACAGCTCTCCCAGTAGCCACATTAGAGGATATCACTCCCCAGATCAGAAGTATCACAGAACTGTTATCTTTATTTGCAGTCTTATTTTTTCTTAGTTCACAGACAGTGGTGTTCCTATTTAAGTCAGTCAGATGAGGTTTCTGGGGATAGCAACATTTCATGGAAATCTACATTGCATACTTAAATGTAATATTACATCAGTTTAGAAAACCATTTGATACTCTGTCTGAGTATTATCTGCAAAATTAATATTCAGATAGAGCATATGATAGGGATGCAAATTTAAAAATCTATTACACGTTTATTTTTTAGTGCACTTAACACTATAGTTACTGAACTGAGGGCTCTGGTATTCATTAAACACACCGTGATCTTCCAGTGAAACTACAGGATGTTGATGCACATAATTCAGAGCTGGGTTAAAGCTCCCCAGTTGTGACCAAATCTTGCTCCCTCTAGCACAGAGTCAGGAGAAGGTGGAGCAAACAGGAATCAGTAGGAGAGGGAGCCAGGGGGTGAGAGCCTGGGGGAAGCAGTCAGCAGCTGCTGGTTTTGTCAGGAGCCATCACTGCAGCAGTGCCTGCTCTGAGGTGCCTGGTGACAGCAGGACCTTCTCTGAAGTGCCTGGTGACAGCAGAGGGGACATTGCCAGAGCTGTAGTGTTGGCAGAAGCCAGGCAGCAAGACCTGAGCTGTGTCACCTGAGCTCTGCTCATCTGACAGTGGGTGGTTCTGCCCGCCACAAGACTTGTCCCCAAGACTAACGTGACCAAAGCTTGTTAGAACTTTATTGAGCTGGTTGAAACAATACCACTCCCTCCTATAGATAGGGTACCACCCAGATTCCAGCAGAGGGAACATCCAGCTTCAGACACAGGTGGCAAAACACAGGCCCGTGGTGGCACTGCTGTGACAGGCTCTGGCATGCTGGGGACATGCAGTCAACCCCATTTCATTGTCAACACCAGACACCACCCCTCAGCTCAGGCTGTGGAGGTGATAAGGCAGTGTACCAGGTCTATTTATAACTGCAACCTTTGGAGAGTTTATTTTCAGGATCAAGCTCAACAATGTGATAACACCGTGGGGCTGCATCTCGTTGCGGTGGCGGTGTAACACGGTGTCCTGGAATAATGCAGTGTTTCTGTGCCATGATCAAGGCTCAGATCACTTACAGTCAGACAGCACAACACTGCTAAGTGCTCTGGGGGCAGCATGCAGTCTCCTCTTACGAGCTACTATCTGATATTCATACCGTACTACACTCAGTTTTGCTTAAAAGCATTAGGATGAGCAGAAGCATCCTGGAGCACAGTGAGAAAGCAGGCTTTTAATGGTATTTCATGCTTCCCTCAATAGCCTCCGTCAAGGCTAAGTGTATACTTTTCCTGAGGTAGAATTTATGGTGATCTGATGAAAGTAAACAGATGACAAAGCTCTGGTATTTAATGATGTGCCTGCAACATCTAATTTTTGTCTTTAATTTTTGTTAGCTTGAAAAAAGTCTAAAGAAAAAAATCATTGGTGTTTATCAACAGGCTCAAACTTTTCTTATTACACGTAAAAAGAACAAGGATATTCACTAGTCTTAGGCTGCTTCCAACTATTGTGTGTCTGAAACTTCTGAAGCTTCCAACATGGGGAAATTCTGCCATTCTACACCAACTACAACCCCTGTACATATCCTGCAGGGAAAACCTGTGCCATTTCTGTAAAAGCTTCAGAGCATCTCATTTGCCTTTTCCTATGCTTTTCATTTTGCCCATTTTTCTCCCTTTTCCCTTGGTCTTCCTTCTGGTATCCCTCTTTCTACTCCTCTACCTTCAGACACTTCCCATTGCCTTTTCTGCCAAGGTTTCAGTCCTGTGCTATGGATGGAGCAGATGCTGCCTCAGAATGTTCTACATACAGAGTAGAAACACCCAGCATGCTGTAAGGGAGAATCTCTCAGCTGCCAGTATTCAGCCAGGACAGGGGAGCTACTCACTGCAATTCAGTTCTGAGACCCCAGACACTCCCAGAGACTTCAGTCTCTATGCCTACTGGGCACCCAGCAAGGTATAAGCCAGAGATCCCAGGATGCTGATGTGGGGTTTTGGCAATCAATAAACATAGAAACCTCCAGAGATGCAAATACAAAGTTCCACTTGCTGCAGGAGAGCAAACCTGTGATCAAACCCGCCAGGTCCTGCAGAGGCTTTCAACAGGAATGTTTTTACTTTGCAAGGAGATTTGTATTCATTAGGTAGCCTCTAAGACTAGTGGTCCACTCTAATAAGTGTGCTGATAAAAGAGATCGTGTCCCCAAAGGATGTCCGATTGGGACATGTCATTTCTTCTGTAAAAGATGATTACAATGGTCAGACACTGATTGTCTTCTAACATCCTTAAGGTGACAATCTTTTTTTAAAAAAATCCTAGGGAAATCACACTTCTCCTCCAAGGTTGTTCAGGACCGATGAAAGTCATTGGACTGATGACTCTAAGAAACAAAGTCCTCTGCTTCACAGCATAGGCATCGTCAGTGCAAAACAATTTTGCCTATTTAGCATCACTTCATGACCAGCAGGGTTCAGACCTGCATGCAGGGACAATCCTCAAAGTCAAGGATAATAAGACTTCCAATTCTCCTATTCCAGCTGGGATAGGAACCAATACCATATGAGCTGCATATGCTTCAGCCTGTAACCTCCATACAGCCCTTCAGGCAGGGCATGACCTTTGGAGCAGATAACCCAGACAGAAGTTAAGTCCTAAGAGATTTCAGAAATGGGCATGGAGTGAGCTGAGAGACAGCTGAGTTGTTTCTGGGAATTATTTCTGGGAGCCTCCCCTTTGCTGCATTGTTTCCCCACGTCACCAGAGTGGAAGGGACCTTCTTTTCTCCTGCCTGGATGTTGTGGATGTCACCTGTTGGGAATTTTAATGAATTAGGGATGGAACCCCTGGATTACTTTAGATGGTGTAATTTATTTTCTACATAGGCAGGAAGGATGAGTTCAGCTCACATCTCTACCACATGGTTTAGAAGGTCACAAGACCTCCAGCTACAAGACCTTTTAAGGATTTATTAACCAATGAAACACTGCCACAAAGATTATTTATGTTTTTAATCCAATGGTTAATTATTTTGTTTTATAAGTTGTGCTACAGTGCAGATTTTTTTAGCCAATCAGAAAGTCACACATAGCTTACAATACTAAGCTCTAAAACTTCTTATTATGACTACTTCTATATCTTAAATTTTAAACTCAAAACTTTACCTAACTTAACATGTTCTACTTACACTACAAATCTACATTTTAGATTCCAACTGTCACGCACTTGAGATGTAGGACCAGGCACGAAGCTGCTGCATGAGGAGGGTGCCCACACTGTGAGTCTCAGGAGGAAAGGCCAGGGCAGCCAGCCCCCACAAGCTTTTGCTCAAGGATGCAGCACCTCCACACTGCCTTCACAAGATGAAAGGCTTTTTAACTGTGCCCTCAGAAATAATGAGACCAAATGTGGAATCTGAGTATTATTAAGCAGCAGAGAGTTGGGGGAAAGGTCTAGAAAGCAGCGGAGAAAAATTCTTTACTGATTCTTCCACAGAAGACTGAGCTCAGTAGAACACAGCCCAACAGAAAACACCAAGTGTTAACAATAATCCAACTGCTTATTTGAGCCATGCACTATAATATCAAAATTTAATTACCTAAAGCCCAAAGAGACAATAAATAGTTTACTATACGTTGGTTTTGGTGGGGATTTTTGGTTTTTTGAGTTTGGGTTTTTTTCATTTCCACTGTCCAGAAAAGCTTTCATTATTCAATTTTCAGGAGTATGATAGGATGAACTAATTAACCTCATGGTGAGGTTGTGAAGTGTTCAGATAACAGTGACACAAAACCTGTACAAAACATAGACACCCATCTTTCTTCTGCTCTTCTCATTTGCACCCTTCTCCCATTCCAAATTAATGACTTTATCTGTTTTGGAAATCTAAATTCTGATTTACCCTCACGGTTTAGTCTCTAGATTTTAGTTTGTTTCTTGTTTGTTTATGTACTCCTTTCTAAATCTAGATGCTTTTTTCTGCATCATTCTACCAGTGCAAATAACAGGGACAATTTAGAGTCTGATTGACTATATAACCATTTTCCTTTCATTTTTCTTCAGTTTTTATTTCTTTCCTATTACTGTATCATTTTGAAAAATATCTGGACAATAACCTGTAACTAAATTCTATGCTTCAACATTTGTGGATTTCTGAAAGGATTTCTTTCTCAGACCTGCCACTTTTTTATTCTTAAGAGGGGTAATTCACAGTTCAGTTAATAATAGTTAACATTTCCTTCCCTCTCCTCTCAAAAGATTTCCTTGTCTTGTGCAATTTCATGAAAACAGAAGGGTTGTCCCTTTTGTTTTTACTCCTGAATTTCCAATATCTACGTATTTATCTATTCCTACTAGGTTTGACTAGACAAAAGATATTAGACTCCCATCTAAAATAAATACACTATTTCTAGTGCTGCACTTTGATAACCATCCTCGTCTTGAGCACACCTCATCAATTGCAATTACATCTATTTATGACTGGGTATTACCAAGATTTCTGCTCGTATATCTGATGGATTTCCCCAGTTTCACAGTGGAATTTTGCCAACAGACTTGGCAGAGAGTAAGGCTGCCACAACTAGTAGGGAAATCATAATGGAATTTAACAGAATTTCATTGTATTTATTGTTAGACAAGAGAGAAGAAAAATGGCCAACTATAATATCACTCACAATCTCTCAAACGGAAACATAAACTTTTTTATGAGATTCAGTTTCTCAGAGTAGCATCATTCAAGTTCTGCAATTAACTGTTCCTTAGTGACTTTTTTCTTGAATTTTATGCAGCCTTGAAACGTTGGCATTGCTGTTCCAGGGAATTTGAAACATGCTTGTCAGTGCCAAGATATTTGTCCCCTGTGCTTCCACAGTAGGGGCTCAGCTTCACTCTCTTAATTCTTAAGCCAGAATCAGCAGTCAGGTTGTCACTCACATCACATTTACCTGCCTCTGGCAAGAAGACAGGAGCGATGTTTTCTTTGAAAAATTTCTACTGCAGTATTGCCAAATCTTAATTAGCTGGGACAGACATCTTTCATTTGCTTAAACAAATGAGACTCCTAATGTCAGGTCAGGGCATACAGACTAAGCATAGGGAAAACAATGTAATTAGGTCTTTAATCACACAGGTTTCAAGAGGAAGGTTTCTGTGACCAGAAACACTAAACTCATTTATGATTGGCCACCACACATGGTGCCAATGTCTTAGGGCATGACTAAGAGCTGCCTCTCCCAGGCATCACTGCTTATTGAAAAGGAGAGTCTTTGTCTTCTTTAGAGCTGGTGTTGGTTGCAGCCAAATTTTCTTTAATGACTTTTGGGGACACATAAAGGAATCAACAGTTTGCTTATAATGAAGCCTATCTCTATAAGGTCGTTTCCTCAGCTTTATATAAAGTACGACCCTGATGTTCTGTTACTGCTGTCTCACCAGAGCACCATGGGGCAGGGTTTTGGGCAGAGGTGGCTGTCAGGCCAGGGTTCCACATTCTGGAGGAAGTCCCTCTGTATAATTCGTATGGAAGGAAAAAGCCAAAATTATGCTAGAAATTGCAAGCAGAAACCTGCTTGAAGTATGCCAACCTTGCTAGTCACCGTGATTTTAGGGAAAAACTGGCAACTGAGAGGATTGAACAAAGGTAAGGTGTGTGGGACAAACGCTCCCCTGCTAGAAATGTATTAAATGGGGTTCAGATGTGTCTCAATCTGTGTATTACATAGTCAAGCCATAACAATAATAAGTCATTCATAAGTTGCAAAATACAACTTAACTGTTGCAGACTCTTAAGAAATCACAAATGCTTAAGCCTTCATAAACCTGAACTGATTTTGACGATTGCTATAAACAGTGGAATTAACATGTATGCCCTCTGTGAAATTTGCTGCATGACTCTTCTGTTTCCCTAGCACTGTCAAGAATCCAGCTAATATATTTTCCTTTCTTAACCAGATGGAGTCTCTAGCATTGCACTGAATTTTATTATTCAAGAAACTTTTCCAAGTATTGGTTGTATTTTCCCTGAAAAACATGAAACCAGCCATGAAGAATGGTGTCAAATTGTCTTAAGAAATCAAACAGTCTGGAAGAGCAGTTCAATCTTTTACATCTTTAATAAGCAGTGTAATTATGCAGAAACATTTTTGACTTATAAAACACCTCTTAGTTAGGTTCTACAAATTTTCTGACATATAAAGACATGCCCCAGGGTGCCTCAAAATGCAAACACCATGTAGGAGATCGTGTGCTGTCCTCTTTATGCTCTGTTTTTTTCGTGGCTTCACCAGTACCATGTGGCAATGTAAAATCATATATTTTTGTCTTGAATATATGATACAGAGGGTTTGAACTTTCATTCTTCTTCTCTGATTACACTCTGTGGTTTCTCTGTTCTAAGGAGCAGATAGAGGGAGTGTTTGCTATGGACAAGCCATGCTGATGATTAACCTTGGCACTGTCCCATGTCTCTCAGTGTAAAATTTTCACTGAGCAGATTCAAAGTAAATCATCCAGCCCACTTCACTTAATAATGCCTCTTTAACGTGCTCTGCAATTATATCATTTGTGCTGTTGAACTTGGCCATTTTCCTTCCCAGCTATTCATTTCCCCCAAGGAATGGCAGTTTAGAAGGCATTGAGTGGTTACATGAGTGGTTAAATGAGGCGATGAGTTATCTTACTGACCACGGGATTTCTCTGTCATGGCAATCACTGCAGTCAGGTGTCATATTCATTTCAGGAAGAATTCTTCTTCCATCATAGACCACCTGGGAAGACTGTTAAAGCTGGTCCTTCCCTGCACATACAAAACAGAAGGCTGGACAGAGAGTTCCATGTGTTATGTCCCACTCTGTTGTTCCTCTGGTGTATCCACCCAGTCTCCAGAGAGTCCAGCAGCAACAGTGCCCAACAGTTGACAGAAGGCACCAAAGGGATGCCTCAGCTTATCCAGGAGTATCAGCCATCCATGGCTGCCCCACTGGGCTTTGGTTTTACAATTTCCAAATCCCTGACAATAGATTGCAGAGAATGCCACAAGTCCAAACCTCAATTTTAACAAGATTCCTACACATTTTGATGAACATATTCTCTTCCCTTCCTGCAGTGGGAACTGTCAGCATGAGATGGAACATAAAACTATTCTTGCTTCACTCCATTCTAATTCAGTGGCAATTTTAAGTCACTGGCAGGGTCATGGTATTTTATCTTTGTGTTTAGCTGGTATTGCTTTTTTGTAGGAAAGAGGCTTTCCTTCCCCATCCTCCTCTTCTCCTCCTCTTCTTTGCTGTTTTAGATGGTGTGGTCATTTAAAAAGTGAGTTTCTTATACAGCAGGAATGTTCAAGCAACTGTGACACTTTTGAACCACTAACACCTGACTTTGGGTTACTTAATTGCTGATTCATTTTTGCAATGAACAGATTCAAAATATTTTGAGATTTTCTGTTATGTAAAGACTACCTGCAATTCATAGCAAGACAAACTACCTTCTTGGACAAGGAATGCTGACTTGTCCAAGACAGCAACAAGGGATATTCCTACCAACATTTTCCATGCAAACTGCAGTGGGGGGTTCTGTTAGGATGTTCATATCAGATCACGTTTGAAAACCAGTAATACCTTGTGATTCACCATGCTTCTTTTCTGTGGCTCCACAGTCACATAAAAGCTCCATAATGTCAGCAGCTAGAATCATAGAGGGCTCAATAGTTAATATACTTAGCAGTGTTCCTGAATCAGACATCCTGGCCTGTTAATAGCTTTTTGGCAGTGTTTCACTTCTGTAGGAACATTTGAAGGGTCCTAGTTCAGTTTGAACACAGAATAAAAACCAGTAAAAAGACTATGAAAGCTGCCCTCAAACAGAATGGTTTTCTTCTGAGAAGTGGGATATATCATGCCAGATAGACACCCTTGTATACAAGAAATGGACGCAAGTGAACTGAAATTCAGGAAGTTTTATCCCCTTTAGGACAGGTTTCCATCCTTTAAGCACGTGACTAAATGCAGGATCAAATACAAGAAGTGGGATTGTTAAAATATAACTCAGTTCTTGGACAGCATTTCAGATAGCTGTAAAGAATGCCTTTATCAGTGCATAAAGTAACCTTGGTAGAGTCAATGACTGGAAGTAGAAATTAAAAAAGAAATCAAGAGGAAATTTAATAGAGTTCAAGTATAAGCAGATATAAACAAACCAAATGATCAGTAGGAACAGCATGGAGTGGAGATCAAAATTTGTTTTCCTGTGGTCTAAATCAAACGGAAGCTGCATTGAAGAATATTAGGGCACAAATGCAGTAGTGGCTAAGAAATCTCTAAATGTGTCATAGGTTTATTCTTGTAACATATAATTTCCTAAAGAGGTTGACAGGGTATTCCCTTAACCAGAAATAAAGATAGAAGAAATCAAATATGTAGGGAGAGCAATTTCATGAACAGGAAAGCTACAAACATGCTCAAACCTGCATTCCAAACTATAACTCTGTCATGGACTTCCTAGGCTTTTCCTTTGGGAAAAGTTATGAGCAAAATTTTCTTATTTTCTTATTTTAATTCACACTGCTTGTGAAAAAGATTGGTGTCCTCACTGTTTATACTCAAAGGGAGTTTCTCAATGCAAATTAATGGAAGTCTGCATCTGTCACCTTTCTTCTCCTCTTCAAGGAGGAAGCACAGACAACAAATCTCTTTTATACCAGCCTTCCAGCCATGGAAAGTCCTCTGAGGGGACACAAGGCATAAGAGCTATTCTAAGACAGTACTTGTCTGTGGCTGACCATGTAAATTAAAATGCTGCAGCCATCAGTAAGGTTCTGATGTCTTCCCTTATTCTGCTGCAGAGATTTCTTGGCGAGAAAGAAAACATAGTGCTCTGTGATTTTATCCCTTAATTACTTGCCTATAATAAGCTAAGTTTTAATTCAGACACTAATATTTCCTTTCTTCCAGCCTATCTATCTAGTTGATAAATTCATTGAGAGGGACGAGCTTCCTTCTTCAACTATTCAAGGGCAAGATGCTCAGGGACTGACATAATTGAATTAAAGCCACAATGCAGTTACACTGCTTTATCTGAGATGGTGACTTTGCCCTGAAAATTTTAAAGGAACACAGTCCAGAACTGCGGGGTCCCTGATCCCAAAGCAAGGAAGGTATCTGTTCTGTCCTGAAACAGATTTAAAAAGTGCTGTGATCAGTTCAAACAAGCAGAGTGTTGAAAACTCTACACTCTTCTGGTTTTTCATGTGTTTGTTATCATTTTCTACAGGAACCCTGTACTCCTCACCTTATTGCTTCCCATTAGGTTCTGAAGTGTTGATAACACTGTCAGGACAATCATGCAGTTATCAGGCAGGGTGGGTTTCTGTGCCTTTCCTCTCCCTTGTGTCACGTTTGGAGCAGGTGTGCTGTCTACATACATTGGAGACTTGGATTAATCTCTCTATTACAATCACTGTTTGGCCGTGAACTCTGGTGGTACCTGAAAGTAATTGAAACTTGAGGAAAGTTGTGGTTGTGAATACAGGAGAACGCTAATGAACTGCAACTCCTTCTCAATCCATAAGCTTGACTTGCAACTATGGAAAAATTGGGTTCACGTAGAAATTTTTCCTTGAAATTGTCATATGTGAACCAAATGCCTCTCATCTTAAGCCAAAAGGAAAGTGGGGGAAAAGGCTTATAGAATGCACAGGAGAATCACAAATATTTGTGTTTTGTGATGAGACTGTCCTAAATTTACCTAATCTAATATTCAGACTAGAGGAGTATCTGAACACCTGTGTTCTGAGTCAAATGCACAGGCACAAAGCTGACTGGCACCATGAGTGCCATGAGAGCACTCCTGGCACTGGCAGGGACCCAGAGCCCAGAGCAGAGCAGCAGTCAGTGCTGGGGTGTCGGAATCACTGCAGTCACAGGCTGCAGAAAATGGGAACAGCAGACATTTATTTCCAGTATGGTCTCTAAAAAAAAGACAGTTCAATTGTTGAAGTGTGCTGCTTTAAAGAAAAGCATCTGAATTGGTCTCTGTATCAGCATGTTGAGGAAAGAAGCACTTTTTCAGGAACTCCAGAGTTTCTCCTTCTCTCAATATCCCCTTCCATTTGCACAACTGAAAACTCCAGAGCTGAACAGCAAAGAATTTCCAACTGCTTAATCTGAATAATCATTGAAGAGAAACTGCAGTAATCGAGAATAGAATTGATGCCAGGAAAATGAAAACACTTGAAAAGAGAAGCCCCAGGAGCAGAAAAACAACTTCAGTGGGAGCTGTATTGCAAAGGCCAGCCCTCCCTGGAGTGGTTTTAGCAGTGCAATTAGAAGCCTTTACAGGTTTAGTGGCTGATTGTTAAACACACACCTTCAACCTACAGTGCCTGCTGTTGATACACAATATCTGCTTCTGTATATTCAGGATTTCTCTGTGGCTCAGAGGACAAGTCTGCTCAAATCTCTCACATCTGCTGAAGAGCACTTGAGGTTTCAAATGTAAAGCAATGACAAACCTTGGAGATGGATAGCCATCCACAGTGGATGCCCATTTCTAGTCCCAGTATAGGAGAAGGGAAGGGAAAGAAGCTTGCATGGGAACTGGAACCAAAGGGACTTGCCCTCAAAGGAGAATCTGTCTCCTCAGGGCATGTTGTTGGCTTTCTGGGGAAAGGCTTCAGAGCTGCTTTCTTAGCCTTTGAAATGTCTGCACCAAACAGCAGGAAGGTGAGCGAGAAGGAGATGGTGAGGGACTCTGGGTCTGGGATTGTGGTTGCCTAATCCAAGAGAAGGCCAATTTACAATGCTTTCTTCAGTAAATTCCCACAGAGGAGAATTTAGCTTGAGTTCGAACCATAATAAAAAGATTTGTGAATTCAACTCTGATTTTGAGGGAGGAGGAACATTACTGGTCTCCTAAGTATCTATAGATTTTAATTAATTTTGATAAAACTTACATTCTTCAAGTGACAAAGCATCCAGAGATATGTTTGCTTCTCACACAGAGACAGCAAACAGTGAGGTACCAGGACTTGAACTGTGAAAGTGTGAGCTTTTCACTTGTAACCTATGGCAGACCTCTTCATTTCTATTTCTCATTGATTCCATTTAAAATGTAACAATTAAATATCTCAGAAAATCAAACTGCAACCTTACATTTCACCCAGTTTTCACTGGAAAGTCTAGTTTGTTTAAAAAATGTCCACGTATCCCAAGACAAAATATGAGAGACAATGAGTAGGAATCAAGCATTGAATATATTTAGAAATACCAAGTCATGTTGCTTGGGTAGAGCTTAGCAGAGACCTGTTTACACTACAGTTGTTGAAATTCATCTAACCCATTATGGGTTACTGTAGCCTTCACTAGTTCCCTCAGCTTGACTGCAAAATATCTCAATTTAAACCCATCTACCCCACACAGTTTCAGAAGAACTTTCAAAATTAATAATTATGAAAGGTTGTTGTATATGAATGATTTTTTTTAAACTGTAATGTATTGCAATATTCCAGTGTTGCCAGTATGAGCAACTAAAACCAAACCACAGAAGTGCAGTTGTACTGACTTTTTCCAATTACACAACCAATGAAAGGGGATAGAAGCAAGGCAGATAAACACTTCTAATATGAAGTTGGGTAACCCAAGAGGATTGAAAGGTGAATGGAAGGTCAATGTTAATTTAAAATGTCTTCTTGATGTTATTTCTCTGTGCTGTTTGGTAACTTCTGAAAGTGCAGTAGCTCCAGCCTGAATCTGGAGTAAATTAAAAACAAAATACTAATTGTAGCTTACTCTGTGGCCACATTCTTCAGTCACTGCTGATCTAGTTTCCCTGATCTGACATCCTTGTATTTAATCACCAAAAATGCAAAATCTGTTTCCACTCTCTCAAATGGCTCTATTGGAAGGCAACACTGTGGTACCCATATTCCTCCTGTTCTTCATCTGGTGCCTGTACCGCTGCTATCAGCACAAACTTTCCACTTCCAGCAGAAAGCTGCCTGACAGCATGAAGTAATTCAGGGGTTTGTGCAGGCCAAATTTAGGGAGCAAAAAAAATTGAGGCACAGGTAAAAAAAGTTTAATTAAAATATTAAATTTTTGTCATATGCAAAAGGTCAGTGTGATTCAATGACAATCTGTAAATGCATAGATACGTAGCCTCTGCTGGCATCAGACATCAACTTACAGGGGATAAACTTATTTGTTGGCAGATAAAACACATATGACAATGTCTTCCAAAGCCCCGGTTCCCTTTTCATGTTGTCACAAAATCCAAAAGAGGCATTTATGTCTAACATGGCTGACAACTCTTCCTAATGACTCCTGTGAGCCAAGTCTGCAGTGAGGATGAGAACACCATGTGCTCCCTGCCTGTGGTGGCAGAGATGAGATGGAGCCCTCATGAAATCTGAAATCTGTGGCATGAATTTTGCCACAGAGCTCTCATCCAAATAAATCAAGGTAATTCAAATAAAACAAGGTAACTTGAACATTTAGTTTCATCAAATTTCTCTTTTGGTGGCAGTTGTAAAAAAAAAAAAAAAAAAAAAAAAAAGATGTTCCACAGGTGTTTACTTGAAATCAAGACCAGGTTTTAGGCTCCATTTCCACAATGAAATAAGCTTTTCTGCTCTATTTCCTCCCATATCGTACTAACAACTACAGCAAATAAAGAGAACATATAATTTATCAAAAATTTTTTAATGAAAATGTAAACTAGAAACCATTAAGAAAGTGTTAACTGTTTTAGGCCAGAAATAATCCGTGGCCCAAAATAATCAAATGAAAACAAGTGAATTTCTGACTCCGTTCAGGAGCATGTGGTGTCTTTTTAAAACTGATATCTCCTCAAAAAGTTGTCAGAAGTATTGTATAAAGTTTTGAATGCCAAATACGTCAGCCATTTGAGATTAATAATCTTCTCTTTGGTCAAGAAAGAAAACATTTTGCATTCCAATATTTCCACACTGAGATTGTTTTCTACTTTCTTTTCTGTGCAAATAGTTGAGATGTCAAAATTTCATCAGTGTGGGCTGAAAACAAATTAGTAATATTTCCTACAGGGAGACAATTCAATTTTCCACGTTTCTCTGGCTGAGAAGCTATTCAGACCAATGTGTGCTTTTATAGCATGAGGACTTTGAAGTACCTTAATAACCTCAAGCCCCATTAAGACTTTTATGTTCTTTTAGATTCTTCACCTCCATCCTTCAGCTCTCCTCAGAGCCCACACTCTCAAGGAAAAAGCTTTCCCAAAGAGATAGTAAAGCAACAGAAATAATAACTGTCAAACCTCAGTGTAAGATCAAACAGATAAATGGACTACTGTCTGCAATAGTTGCTCTTAATTAGCTGCAATTATTACCACCTTAATGAAGTCAATAGGCTAAAGGGAAACATTGAGTTGGCAAAATTAGCTGATGGAAGTGTTTAGGTTAGCCAAGATAAAATATGTAAGGTTCTAATGCAGTCCCAAATAATTACATAATGTACAAAGCTGATAAATGTA
>WAAG01046562.1:0-18748 GCA_013390105.1 Tichodroma muraria
CTTTTCTATCCTGCCCTCTATATGACCTCTCTCCTAATTGGAATATATCTTGTTTTTCGATAATAGAATTTCCCCAGGAGATAGTCAATTTTTAGAGCTGAAAATTAATTTATGGGCCCTGCTTGATTGCATGCATCAGATATGTTTGTCTTTTACTACATAGTGACCTTCTTCTCCCCTCTCCCTTCACATCTTCATAGCTAGGAATTCACTTCAGAGTCAGATAACATGCCTTTTTACTCTGTGAGACAGGTATTTGTGTCACACTTCCACGTGCTGCTGTTTGCCCACCAGGAGTGCTCCTGGGAGAGTTGTGTCCCAGTCAAAAGATTGGAAATTCAATCATTTCTTGCACTACAGCTGGCGGGACTGTGGCCTTTCTCATTTTGTAGCAGCTTCCAGTTCATGTGTGTAGAACTGGCCAGGGCAGAGAACGGGATCCATGCCACGCAGAGATGCTTTTCCCTTGCAATTTGGCACTTCACTCATGAGCCTGTTCACAGCTCCAGAGGATCTCTCTCCTGGGTTTTTAAAATGAGACTGAAAAGGGAAATCCACACAGTCTGTAGTCACACCATGTGGACACGTGTTTCCTTTCGGTCCCTCTAATGTCTACCAAAAAAAGAGGCCTCTTCCTTTCACAAGACGCCTTAAGAATAATAACCTAAATGTGATGAATTTTGCCATTTCATCAGTCAAATAGATTTCATCAATCCTAGCATGCTTCCACAAAATATACTTCTTTGCAGGGCCAATCTTTAATTTTGTTCAGCTGATTATATACTGGAGTGCTTAAATTGAAATGAAAAGTTGAGCAAACACAGATGCTGTTCAGAGCCACACGTTTGCTCACGCTCAGTGTTAAGGACACTCTTGCAATATTTTGATGAGTTTATTTAAGACAGTGAGTGTGAGATTCATCTCATGTAGACTTGGATGACCACAACATAAATTTTTGCACCTTATCTGGGCATCCTCAATGCCTTTTCTACACCTTAAAGAAGAAGAAGCAAATTTAGCTCATAAATCATCTGACCTATTTTGGACATTTCCAATCTTTGCATCCCCAAATCACCTCAGTGAACATAAAAGTGGCTATATCAGATCTAGGTGTCAGCAAATGTTACATTTACTGGTTAAATGGATCCCAACCAAACCTATAGGGAAGCATGTTCCACAAAGTGAAATCTGAGTGGTATCCTTTTAAAAAACTTGATCAGCCAATTATGTGATCCTAACAATGAGGTTTCTGCTGGGGCTCAGCTCAGAGCTGAGGATAAAGAAGTTTTTCAGTGCAATCTATAACTATATAATCTATATATATATAATCTATAATCTATATAAGTCCATTTTAATGACAGGTTTCTCCCGACTTCCAAATGTTGTCATGGTCAGCCAATGAGCATGTTCAGGTTACGTGTTGCTGTAAATAAGATTTTATTTATCCTGGATTTTATGTGCAAACAGACACACTCATTTGAGACAGTTACATGCAACAGCTGAGCTCCATGGCTCATCAAAAATAAAAAAAGTTTATTCTTGAAATCCAGTCATCCTGAAGTCAGCGTGCCCCACTGAAAGAAAAGTCTTTGGCACCACTGAGAGCAAGTGGGACAAACTCTACAAATATCATAAAAGAATTCAGTTAATTACGTGAGTTGGCTGTTAATTAGGTGAGTTGGACAGCAGCAACAGTCAAATTGAAATAACCTGGTCACCTCAAAGAATGAGATAAGGAAAAATGAGTGTACATACACAGATACCTTGCTGAGAAAGATCCAACAGATCCAGGTGTTTGGTAGCTATCAGATTCTAGGCCTTTTTTGTATCTCTGTAGACCAGCACAGCTGTGGCCTGTAACCAGAGAGCTCTGCCAGTTTATGTCAGCTGAGGATGTCATCCCCAGGCAGAACAAATAGAAGAAAGAACCACAATAAGATGATTGCACTTTTATCTGTTTAATGGAGGTGTGCCTAATCTTTCACAGTCCAGGAGCAAAGAAAATAAAATGTGCAATGTCAAAATGTTGCAAGCTTTTAAAACCACTTAAATTGGTATTTCACTGATATTTTTATTAGAATTCTAGCTAAAAGAAGGCAATAGAACATTAAACTTTGCTGACCATTTGCCACAGGTTAAACGCCGATAAATATTTGGAAACTCATTTGTATAACACTACAGTTTGGTTTAGTTCCTTTATGGGTGACTAACTTTTGTTGGGGAAAAACAGCAGTAGCACAATGCCATTACCTTGCACAATACTTAGCAAACACAGAACTTTATAGCCACCCTCCTACCACAAGACCTTTATGTCTAATGCCTGCATTCCCAGGCACGAGCTCTTGGTTTCCAGCTTTGGCAGGAGCCTCAGTCTGCCACTTTACACAGTAACAGGGTCCCTTAAAAGTGTCAGCTGCCCCAGGTGGGATGGAAATCCATCACCTCTGAGGGTGTCAGGTGGCTTAGGGACCAGGCACATCCCATTTCTTGTTGTCTCATGGGGGACAGGAAAGCTTTACTGGGAAGTTCTTAGAAGTATAACACCACACTGGAGAGGGAGAGTGGGTTAGTTATAACTCAGGTTGTTCTATCCCCTCTGCTCTTTCGTATCAGCTGTTATTCATGTCTGCTTCTCACTGCTAAGGACATACAAGTGAAGCTCACAGATAGGAGTGGAAGTAATTCAGCTTGTAGTTTCTCCTCTGCAGTCTGAAAGAAACAGAAGCAGCTTCAGAGACATACCTGTTAAGGTCCCAAGGAAAGCTTTAACCTCCTTCAGTACCTCTAAAATCTCCACTTGTTACTTTTTTTGACAATTTCAGCACAGGTGATAAAGAGTCTATTATGCAAAAAAAATCCCACTTCTTTTATGCTTTTTTCCTCACTTTCTCACCTGCTGCCTCCATGTATGTCTGGTTTTCCTCTAGTCATAAACATGCTTTTCCAATTGTGGCCCAAAGAGTGTCTTCATTTGTAGTCCACCTGGAATAATGGAACCTAAATCTCTGATTGCTAGTCTTCAAATTCTATCAAGAACTTATAAAACAATTTCAAAATATCTGTCATTTGGAGAAATTAGCCTGAGTTTAGACCTCTGTCTTAAGAAAACCCTAAAACAAAACAGATACTTCTTTAGAAATTCTTGTGGATAAAAATAAAATTAAAATTCAGTCCAAAAAAGCTGGTTTTATATAACATAGTCTTTGAAAATGTTTGCTTCTGGCTGACAATCTGAATGAAAATGAAAACAGCAGAGCTATAGGTGGTGCTCTCCTGTAACCTTCATAATGTTACTCACTGGGTGCCTTTAAAGTGTGATGCTCCTGTCAGAATTATCAACATTTTTAGAGAAGTAATTCTCAGTGGAATTAAAATAACCTTCTGCATCTTAAAAGGGCAATGAAAAGTGAGGAGAGGGAAAAAGAGAGAGTAAATGGGTGCATTCCCTTCATTATGAATAAAGTATATTTATTTAAATCCAGCCACCCCACAACACATCACAGGAGCTAATACTTCATTGCCACTAGTTTGAAAGCCCTGCTTCTCAAGAGGAAGAGCCTTCTTCCTGCAGCCATCTCCTCTGGGAGCATCCCTGTGTTATTTACAGAGAAATACAAGGAGAACATCTCCGAGGGTAAATGCCTAATTGTGCATAAGAGGGGTGCTCTTCATGCTCACTGAGGATTGCACAGTTTCAAGAGACTTTGCAGTTTACAGGGTTCTGATTCTCAGGTGTTACTTAGCAGTAGTGAGTCTAGAATTCTCTAGAGAAAAATATTCAAAATTTACCTGATGTGTACATCTTCTCCTGAAAACCAAAAGTGTCTGTGGCTGCTTCTCTTTTGTTTCATCCTATTGTTTCCATTACTGATTTAAAGAAGACATACACTGGGACCCATAACAATGTGTCTACAAAATTTACTAATGCTCATGTTTCAAAACCAGATGAGTTTATTCTGAGTTTACTATTTGTAGTGTGTTGCCTGTATCAGTTTTTGTCTCTCACAACCAGCCAGACCATTGTATCAATAGCAGCAAAGAGGCAAGAACACTTTTATACCTTAATTATTTTGCTTTTCTTTGGGATCACAAAGTCCTCGAGTTTAAGGGGTTTGAGGTCCAAATTAACAGAGGATTACTCTGTAGTGGTATAATATAGACTCCATGTGAGCAGCTTTTGCTTAGAGCAGAACATGATCTGTGGGTGCCGTGGAAATGCACATAAAAGAATCACTGAAAGCTGTGCAAAATTTTGGGTTTATGATAAGTACAAACAAACTCTGTATTAATGTCTGGAAAGCAGATGTGCTAGAAGGATTTTGTGTCTTGTCAGCGACGATTTTGCTCTGGTCCTGAGCAGTCCTGCTAGCTGGCTGAGGCACTGGGTTGAGCTCATTGCCTGGTTTTAAAAACTGGCCCTGAAACTTTCTCTTAACCACGAGCTCTCAGAGTTGGAGGAAGAAGGAGAAGCACCAGGAGAGTCTTGCTCTCCAGGCTGAGCTGACTTACGCAGGGGCCACCTGCCCGCTCATGTTCCAGGGTGCAGAAGTCCTGCCAGGCACTGCCAGGCAATTCCTGCCGGAATTCTCGGGGATGGAGTGCGGAGTTCTGTACTTTACGGAGAGGGAAAGCCGGTGTCCTGGCTCGCTCTCACATTCCTGCTGACACCCAGTGGCTTCCCAACACAACTGCACAACCTGCTCAGCAGCGACGGAATAATCCAAGTCACAGAAGCACTTCAAGGAATTTCAGAGAACCCCACTGATATCGACGGCCTCTTCCTTTTTAATCACTTTTTTAGAGAAGAAAAATAAAGAAAACAAGGGAAATGGCATGTTTGGAAACATGCTGCAGGACAGCCCCGGGCCACGACAGTCCTGCTCCATCGGATGGGACCTGGATCCGTCTTTGGGAAGCATAAATGATCTCAGGAAAGAAAAACCTAGAAGAGAAGTTCCCTCTGACTCTTGCCTTTCCATGCAAGAAGAGGTGAGGAATCATGTTGTGACCGCAAAAGGCATTTGAGCATAAACCAATTTTTCACAGTACAATATGCCATCACCTCCAACCCCCAAAAGTTTTCATGTACGGTTTGGGGAAAAGAAAAGGAAAAAAAAAGCCTTCACACAGCTTCAATTTTCTGTAAAATAAGATGATTTCCTATAGAAACAAATTTCATACCCTGCCAAGTATGAGTACTGGGCCCTCAATATTAGTGGATATTTGATATTTTCTTTGGGTCCCTCTCAGCCTTTGGTAAAAGTCCCAAAATAGAAGAGCCTGGCTAAGGGTCTTAAGCCTGGCCTATTATTGCTTTCTTAACAACAGCCCTTTCTGCTTTTGGAGACAGCTGTCTTGTAGCTCATTCTAAGTGAAAGAGGAATGGGATTTGTATAAAATCCCAGGCATTTGTATAAAAACTCATTTATGTGCAGGATCCAGCTTTGTGAATGTAAACAGCGGCTAAAAACAGCCTTCATCTTTTCTGTTCCAGAAATAAGGAGGAAAACCAGCCTGTATAAAGCATATGGAATTCACTCAAACCCGACCATCCAAATGTATTAAAAGTAAAAGGAGTGAAACAATGAAGTAAAAGCAAAGTAGTATCAAAACCCAATATCAACCCCCCTGCGTGGTCAATCACAGGCTAAATGCAGCAGCAATGCAAAGAATGTGCAGGCACAAGGAGTGTGCCCACACATCGTGCATTTTAAGGACTCACCAGCTAATATTTCCCATCTTTTTCCAGAAGCCATACGGTAAACAGATAGCACTAACAAAGTCAAATATTAATAACCAAGAACTGCACATCTCCAAATCCCCTTCCCCCAACCAGCAAAACCCATAGAAATTTACACTGACCAAAGCAAATAGAAAATAAAAGTCAAAGCACTTACATGGTTGACATTTAGGGATAGAACCAAGTACCCTTTCCATCCTTTTGAATTTCCTAAGTTATAACATTAACAGAAAATAAATACACATTGAAATGGAGTAACCCATGATTGTGACATACAGTCACCGACAAGCTACAGTAATAAGGTCTTGAGACAGAACGTCCCAAGAAGAAATTTTATACTGTCTCTGGACAGCTGAGATCAATTTAGCATTTTGTCACACTCTTAAGCAATCTGGTTGGCTTTGTCCACCCAGAACAGCTTTTTCAGTATAATTACTTTCCAGCCACACAGTTCTTTCGAGGAGCAGCATATTTTTAACTCTCCCAACTCTGTGATTGTTTTCCAGTGCATTGGAAAGAGAAATGGTTTGCAGAAGCATGAAAGCAAATCTACAAAAATGTTGATGGAAGTGACATGACTCAACCCCTCACCTAAAACCTGAATAATGCTTTGGGGGATGTAGAATTAAAGAGGTAGGGAAAAACATCTATTTCATATTTTATTGATGTTTCTGAGCCCTGTCCAGTTTCAAAAGTAGATGCTCCTGAGTAATGCATAGAAAACCTCTCAGCATCAAGAAACCATTCCATCTCGCTAAAGTAACTGAGAAAATGACAGTAAAAATGATCTTTGTACTTCCTTGGTTGTTGAGGAGTCAGACCTCACAAAGCCTGCTCACAAAATTGTTTGAGACTACTAACAGCTGTCTCAAATTCTCACATTTTTGTTGTGCAAAAAGAGAGAGACTTCAATATGCATTTTTCACCTTCTACCTTTTGCTCCTTGTTTCTTGAAACATGAACTGAAAACTGTGTGACATCTTGCAAACTTATTTCCAACTGAATTGCATATTGAATTTAAATTTTGTAAGACTGGATGAAGCTTAGTTCAGAATCCCTGGGCATTACTATTAATCTAACTAAGATTTTGTTAAGATGGGGATTGGGAGAGGAGTTGGATGCCTTACAGATTTGCTGGTTTACCAATTATTAAGGCAATGACTCCTGTTTACTGACGCTAATAAATTATGTTACTTCATGCAGATGAGAAGCTGTTTTAAAAAAAAAGTTGAGCCAAGATTAACTTTTTGTCTTAGAGGAAAAATTGTCTTCCCTTCACCTCTTTTCTGTCTGTTAATTTCCATTGCCTCATTCCATGAGGTGCTTGTTTTAAAGCAAGTAATCTCAGCTTTTTAAGTCAAGTGCAAGACTAAAAGTGAAAATATTTAGACACCAAAAGTGAGTTATGATTTTGTGAAAGAGATTCAATGTCCTTTAAAGAGTACAAATTTGATGAGAACTTTCTGTTTATTTCCTCCCTGAAATGAAAGAGACTTTCCTGGGTTTTTAGATTAACTCTTAGTTCAACATAGTTTTTTTTCTTCTGTGGTAGGTTAGGTGCTGATAATCGTTGTCTTTGTGGTCTCATGCAAACAGATTCCTTCATTGATCATTAGAAAAGCACTAACCTAGTAAATATGCACACACAAAAACCGGGTATGAGAAACCCACAGCTGTGCACAGACTCATAAAATCATTTAGGTTGGAAGAGACCTCTAAGATCATCATGCCCAGCCGCTGACCCAGACTGCCAAGGCCACCACCAAACCATGATCCTAAGTGACACATCTGTGGGTCTTTTATAATGCATCATATTCCTTGTTATATACAGACATTAAATAACATTTTGTACCCCTTGGGATCCATGAAGCCACTAAAGTACCAAACCAGAAAGGAGAAGAGGGATCTTGGCATCTACTGGAAATTTAGACTAAATTTAGACTAAAAGAGTTTCTTTTTCTTTTAATGAACTTTATATGTTGCCCTTTACACTTGCACCTTTATCGTCTCTCTGCGTATTTATTTGCACAATGTTAAATCATTGGTAAAGACATTTCTGGGGCCAGAATTATGCAATACCCCACCAAAGGAAAACACTATGTGACTTGAAACGTGAATGTAAAATGTTACTTGGCTGTACAGGTGTAGGCACACAAGCGCAGAAATGAGTAAAATTGCATACTTGTGTAATCCTTACCTCTGGTTTTAAAAACAAAGGAAAAATAAGTACTGCTATCTCAAAATTTTCAGCATACACTGAACATGTAGTTATCTTGACAGACTTCTTCCCCCTCACTAAAACTCCCAGGCTTCACCCAGTTTAAATGCTGTTCTAAACTAAAATCAGGATCTAAATTTGAATTTCTCTAGCATATGAGGCTTGTTTGGCCTAAATTAGGAAATTAGGCCAAATATCAGTCAAAATTCACCAGACATTATTGGAGAGGTATGTAGTGCTCATAGTTTTAGTGCAAGTTATAAATTTTCTTGATGTTTTTGATAAGCTTTGGTGTGGGAATCAAGTTTGCTCCTGCCAGAAGAATGATGGATGCCATCAGTGCTCAACAAATTATGGATAATTATACTCAAAGTAGCTGCACTGTTTTCTGTTAACTACACATAGTAGATAATAATAGTTTAGGGAAAATATGTTTAATGTGGGCCTCATTTTAGGGAGGGAATGTGTGAAACTGCATCCAATGCCCAAATAGATGAATATACGAAGAGACTGAGTCACTGCCTGTGCAAATCAGAAAGAGGAGCTCTCCTGATATATTTTATATGAGATTGGATGTTTTTTTATAAAAACAACAACAGCAACAACAACAAAACAACAACCAAAAAAACCCCAACAAAAGCAAGACAAACAAAAATAACTCATGCCCCCCTTCATTCTTAAAGGACTAGAGGAATTTGTTGTTTGTGGTGGGGTGCTGCTGGATGCATTTGTCTGCATACATTTGGCTAATGTATTTTAACAGATAATGCTGTGCTTACCGTGACAGTATTGAGATCTATAGCTGATTATATATTATTTCAAAATCAAATAAACACAGAGAATCCCTATTTCTGTGTGACAGTACTCAAACAGATAAGTAACAATAAGAGGAATGTATGTGCTCTAGAAATCCATTTATTCAGAAAGATCCCAAAGCACTTACTAGATTATTATTAAGAAGAATCACTTGCACAACCACTTTAAGAGTAGCAATGTAGCAATCCTACCCAGATGTTTGTGCTGAGGGGAATGTCTTATCTCAGTGATTATCCCACTGCACCCTATAGATCATCAGCAACCTCTACAATCGTTGCTCTTGGTAATTGGCTGTTAATACGTTTGAGCTATAGACAATGTATAGAAGATGAAGCATGTCAAAAGCTGATCCAAAACTCCTTTGAGTAAATGCCCATTCTCTCAGCTCCCTTTATTTCACCAGGACTGTTTGATTGCTAGAAGATAGCTGTGCTTTTCGGAGCAGTGCTGTTTGGATGTGACATATAAACCACAGCTCAGGAATGGTTTGATTCAAAATTACAGTGGGAAGAACACACCAGGTCTCCACAAGAGCCTGGAGTGAGCTGGAATGTCAGAGCCCTGGCTGCAGCAGAGGATGATGCTCTTGGAACAGTGATACCAGAGTAAGCAAGGTCAAACAAGTAGAGAGCAGTGCCTGCATGTCCACAGGAGATACATGGGGAGGTAGTGAAACTCTTTCTTAAGGTAAGAAAATACAGAAGGTCTGCAGGTCATATGGATTTTTGGTTTTGCCAGGTCTGCTTAATATCCATTCCCAGCCAAGGGCTTGCACATAATTTGATGCTAGAAGCAGAAATTTGAGTGCTTGGAGTTCCCATGCAGTTTGAGTACTGAAGACAGGAGTCAGAAACATATATGTAAATTAAACCTGTCACCATCTGGTTGCAATATGTTGTTATATTCTACATAATATGGACATAAATATATGACTCATTGTGAATATATTCCGTTATCTTCCCTCTGAATCCCATTAACTGTTCTACATTAAACCCTAGGTAGTACTTGTTCTACTCCAGCATCAATTCTAACAAATCAGAAATGGTGACAGCGCTNCTTGCTTCCCCCTCCCCCCCAGGCCCGACGGCCACGTGGGGGAAGGGGGAGCAGAGAATGTTCGGCAGGAGCTCTTACCTGAGCCTTTGCCGGAAACCAAGAGAGAGATGATTCCCGGGTTTGCATTTAAAAAAGGTGTATCGTAAAAGGCGTACCCACGCTTTCATTGGTTTTATCAAATGTCAGTAATACACATTGGCCAATCACGGCCAAACTACTACAGGTCTGCAGGTCATATGGATTTTTGGTTTTGCCAGGTCTGCTTAATATCCATTCCCAGCCAAGGGCTTGCACATAATTTGATGCTAGAAGCAGAAATTTGAGTGCTTGGAGTTCCCATGCAGTTTGAGTACTGAAGACAGGAGTCAGAAACATATATGTAAATTAAACCTGTCACCATCTGGTTGCAATATGTTGTTATATTCTACATAATATGGACATAAATATATGACTCATTGTGAATATATTCCGTTATCTTCCCTCTGAATCCCATTAACTGTTCTACATTAAACCCTAGGTAGTACTTGTTCTACTCCAGCATCAATTCTAACAAATCAGAAATGGTGACAGCGCTGCCTCAGTTGTACCATCCCAATGTGAACACTGGCATATATCAAAGGACTGCTAAATTGTCAATGTCCCTCTGATGCCACCCTGATTTTCGAAGTCAGCACATTCCAGAGGCAGTACAATAGTGGCACAGCAAGATGTGACAGGGGCCCATCTCCACTTCCCTGACTTGCACTCTTAGCAGCATAAGGTGAATTATGGCAGCTGGTGGCTTCTCTCCCTCAGAGAGCAGCACCCAGAGACTCTCCAGCCAGGTTTCTGAGCCTCTTTTGTGGGAGGAACAGTGTTGGAGGGCAGCTTCTCCTCCACCACATCTCAGCTCACCGATCCGTCATCCCTTTACACGGTCCCTGTGTGGGATGCTGCTCCAGGCTCAACCCCTGCCTGGTTTCTCAATCTGTAGGAATGTTTGGCAGCATGTCAAGGTGTTTGGATGCCAGTGAGACAAAGTAAACAGTGCTGAAGTACTGAAGAAAATCGAAATGTTAACTCTCTGTAGAGTATGTGACTGAGTAGAAGGGAGTATTGGTGATCTAGGCAAAAAACCATAGGGAGACATTGGGAAGGACTAATTCTGACAACTATGTGATGATATGTAGATTATTTTGATCAAAAAGTCCCTTAGAAATCAACTTGCTATGCTGCTTTACAGCATTAAATTTTGTTTCTTCCAAGTAACTGTCGCAGCAAAATGAGCAGTGCTTAATTTAGTAGTGAATCAGCATTTCCATTCTCCTCCTTTTTCCCCCTTTCCAAACTTAACAAGAGTTTTGTGGAAAAGAGTCAGACATTACCAGAAAGCAAAGGCATTCATAGGTTATGCTGAAATGAACACACATTTGAACCAACTTTATCCATCCTTGCTTTTAATGGGGCCCTGAACTCAGCAGAGGCTGTTAGGTGCTTTTGTAATACAGATTAACAATAATACTAAAGTTCCTCCCATATCTCAGTCCTCCCAAAGAGAGAGACTTAGGCTAAGATACTTTAAAGCTCTCTTTAGGCTGTTGTGAGTTCAGTGTGAAAATACATCCGTTGCCATCTCACGTTAACACTTACTGCTCTAGAAGTGGGGGCCTTTTGCTTTCACTATAGCTTGTCAGATTATGGAACTGAGGGAACCATTGATCCCTGAAGGATAAAAATCAGTGGAAGGCTCCTTAAAAGAAAAATACAGTATATTCAAACAGCATTAGAGAAAGTCCTCTCTTTGTAGTTTGAGATGTTGAAGGTCAAGGGAAAAAAAAAATAAAAAGAGCCCTACATAAAAGTTTAAAAAAAAAAAGTTTAGGCAAAGCAACCATTGCCAAGTTAAAGCAGAAATAAAAATAAAACTTTAAAGCTTTTTTCTGGTATCTGTCCTTTGTTTTTACTATGTTAGCTATTCAAAAGGAGAAAAAAAAAGATTAAGCTGTCTGCTTTCAAATTGCTGTATTAAGGTGTAGATAGTAAATAAAGTGTCTTATTTACTGCTGAAGAGCAAAAATGTCACGTTCATAAAAGACCAAATGAAAACTTCAGGAAAATAACTGTTGAGGAATTCTGAATTCTGATCTAATTGAAGAGAATGTCATCATTTTTCATGGAAGTCAGGTCCCTGTATCTCTGTAGGAAAAGGACCAGCTTTGGAAACTTTAAAGTTAAGCTACTCCTGTCCTTAGTTGTAACTGGAATAACACTTTGCAGTGGGAGTGAGGAAAACTGGAGAACCTGGACTCCAGTGTTTTTCCCTGGGTAGGCTTGTGAATTGCTTCCTTGTCATGTCTTGTGCTACATCCTAATAAATCATATCAGTGAGGCAAAACTCGGCATTTCTGCCCCAGGAGTTAGAAGGAGGCCTTGGCTGCTGGAGGCTTTCCATGGTGGGCAGGAGCAGGAAACGGGGCCGTGTCTCCAGCAGAAAATACTGCTCCAGGAAAAGCCAGCTCTGCTTCCAGGCATGCGAGGCATCTCCTGAAGGCTCTGGTCCTGCCCCCGTGGGGAGGGATAAAGCTGCCCCTGGCTCCAACCTGTGCAGGGTCAGGATGGCAGCATCCCTGGCACAGCTTGTGCCCCAGGGATCACTTGTGGGGGATCCAGTGTGGAGAAAAAGAGGACTAACAACTCACTGAAAGATGTAAAACTCAAAAAAGTGAGGTAGGACTTGGGGGGAAAAAAAAAAACTTAGTAAAGTTTTGCAAAAAGTCTATTAACTTGCTTCCTCGTGGTCGTGGTTTCAGACACTGAATGTATCTAGAAATCAATTAATTTCTTTATGAGCAGATTTTCAAACAGTACCTCTTTTTTGTTTCTGGTGTGTTTTTTTGGTTTTTTTTAAATATTATACTCTAAGGATGCTGCAGTCTTGAACAATGACAATGGGATCTAGGTTTAGTTTGGGTTTTTTCTCTTGATGAACTCTTTTTGCCTTATTTTCAATACCTGCTATTTTTGCAGTACTGAGCTGGGAGAACACTGTACTTTGAACAAAGAGCTAAAGCACTCTTTTGTTTGTTTGTTTTTCACATACTAACCTCTGTCTTTTTGGCCATGCTCATAATATGCTTACTTTATGCCTGTCAATTTAAATGAGTTTTGTTTTAATTTTTATACCAGATGAGTTCACATTGTGGTCTTCAAAAAGCCCAGGCAGAGAGTTTCCCAGAAACCCAGCGTTTCCAAACAGCCTCTACAAGTGGAATCACTTACTGCAATTTAAATATTCAAGCACTTTTATTTTAAAGTTAATATTGTTTATAGGAAGCAAATGCAAATAAGTGGTAAAAACCTTTTGGTATTAGGTCATTAAAAATCCATTCTTGACTTCCTGCCCACAACTACATCTTTTTTCAGACCTGTCACCCATTTCATTTAAGCACTTAGCTTTCTCCTAATGAATGAATTGGCATTTCATATTACCTTATTATCCTATAAAGCAAAATGCATACTCAATAACATTAACGGTAATTTCTCATAAAGACACATTATCGATCCGGGTGCTACCTGTAAGCATTGAAAATTGCAGCCTGCACACAGAGCTTTTCACATCTGGGCCTGAAGAATTAAAGAAAAATTAAATTTGACAGCAGTAAATTCACAGGCACAATCTAGGCACCAATTTATATGCAAAATGAAATGCTTTATGAAAATTTCCTCTATTTTCTCACGGAGATTTGGGAAAAAGATTTCACTAGATGCTTCTTTCTCTAATATCCCTCTACTTAAATATTATACTGCAGTCACTGCAGACTCCCTTTGATGTATAAATAATCAAGTTAAATTATGTGCAGCAAGGAGACTAGTGCTCTGCCATTCTTATTTTACAAAGTAATATCTACCCTAGAGGGTCAAATTTCCCTGACAAATTCTTAATTACTATGTTGCAACAGAAGCAGAATCTATTTGTGCATAAATCCTGGGCATTCCCATGTGGTAAGTAACTAATATTACCAACCATTTCACTTGGCCTGTTCACTGAACTCCATAATTAGATAATACTTTTGATGATGGTACATTTGAAGTCTTAATCCATTTAATTTTTTATGAGATTTTTTTTATTTTAATAGGGATATGTTAGTGACCGCTGCCTATTTAAAAATCATTAAAATTCTGTCCACAGCAGTAATAAAGATTAAAGATTACTAATATGGCATTCATAACCTTTCTGGTTTTCTAGAAATCTGGGGCTTAAGGTAAATGTTAAAGGTCATCTAATATGTTAGTCAGTAATTATAATCCTGGGTAATAGGTTCCTTTTCTAATTATCCTGGTATAAAAGTTCTATTGTTTGGGTCTATTCTTCTCATTTTCTTATTTGGGTTTTTTGGGGAATGAGTAATCCCGGAATTAAGTTTCTGAACATTGATGAAAGTAGGTAATGCACAATGATTAACTGGATAAAAGCCATATGTTTGAATGCCGCATAATATCTTGCCTTGAAGTTACTTACAAAAGATGCAGCATCCCCTTCCAGGAGAAATAAAGCAGAAAGGTCACTGCAGAGATTAATACCTTTTTTTATTTTAATATCAAACATTGACAAATAAGATAAAGGCTTTGTGAGCAAGCTCAGAAGAAAGTGAGAGTGGTTAAACACTAGATGGGATAGAATCCTAGGAAAGTCTGCGGGTCATTTCAGAGGCAGGAAAAGGAAACATCCTCCTCGAGGCCCTGATTCAGGAAAAACCTTCAGGAATGAGTTTCATGGAATGCAGCACACCCTGTGTGCTTTCCTGGGCTGCAGCTTGGATCTGCACCTTTTGCCCTGTGGTGCAAGTGGGGCTGCTAAGGCTTCCTGAAGAAAAAGTTCTTTCCCTTCTGCTCACAACGAAAGAATAATCTGTGTGAGTCCCTTGGAAACACACCTGCTTTCTATGATGTGGATGCTCTGCAGTGCCCTCTTCCCTTGTCTAGAAGGGTACCTATATCTATGTACCCTTCTAGATGTAGATAATGCATTAATAAAATTCGTATACCGGACCTGAATTCTGGAGTAAGCACTTAAAAACATATTTGAGTGCAAGGTATTTGATTTTTAATGCAATTTTAAGCTCCCTGTAAGTTAAATGTGTCTTAAAATGCTATCTTAGATCACAGTGCCCTGCTGGATCAGCTTGGAACCTTCAAAGGGTCAAAAGAGATATAAATCCTCCTGCAAAACCTAGATTTCTGGGAAAAGATCTTCCCGTGAGCTGTGGATCTCACACTACCACGAGAGCCATAATGTTCTACGTTCAGAAGGAAAAATGTAAAGGAAAACTAGGACAACTGTAAGAAAATGTCTTTGGGAGGTGACCTACTCTTTATAATGTTTTTCAATTTTATCACAATACAAACACATAATAGCATTAAAAAACTCTCAGTGTCACAAACTCTTGTTTCAGCAGTAATTATATCTCACTAGCTGGCTTTGGGCAAGTCACTAAGGCTGCATTTGAAGGGCATGTGCAGGTCATGATTTTTCCATGGTCACTGAGCAGCTTCTTGAGCTGCAGATTTGTGCTGGAGCTGATGTTTTGTACTTTTTAAAATCAAGTCTCCAGCACCTTAGCACAGAACTAGAAAAAATGTTGTCAAACCCATGAAAAATCTAGTCATAGTATCTCCATTTTAAAAGGATGACAACGATATGATCTGTTGAGGTGGTATAAAGTTAAAATGGTCAGTTTTTATAAGGCATTTCCCTTTGCAACAGAAAGGCAACTGCTGGTACTCCAGTCGATAAAACCACTGGAAATCAGAGCTCAAATCTTTTTTCAGCCGTCCTTTATTCTTGAAGATTTAGAAATTCACAGCTTCTTGTACTTAGAGTTATTTTGAAGGAGCTAAAAAGCAGACTGATGAATATAATTTGACTATGGTGAAATTTCAAGAATGCTAAATCAGAATTGTATATAAAACCTTGATTAAGAAATTAATCTTTTATAAGCGTTCCCTTCATACTGAAACCCAAGTAGCAAAATCTGAAGCTTTCTTGTAAAGAAGCAGTAGCTGACTTAAGAAAAAGTTCAACTTCATGATTTTATCAGTAAATCCATGTGAGCAGCCTTCTTTCAGGGATTTTTTCGTAAAATACTAGAGTGAAGAGTTTGTTAAAAACTCTTGTTTTTCTTGTTTGTTTTAATTCTTTTCTGCTTTTCTACTTTTTTTTTGTTTGTTGTTTTTGGCCTTTTAGCTAGCTACAGTTTCCCAATGAGCTTTTCATACCAAATACTACCTGGTATTCCTTTAAAGGAAAATAAAAACAGCAAAATCTTTGTGTTGACGCACTCATAATTTATCAATTCACCAATCTTCTGACAGATAAACCTCATGGGTAATTCTCATGGCTACTTCTGAACTAGAGAGCCACTCAGATGCCAAATTAACAAACTCAGGTGAAATTAGTAATGGTTATGAGCGTTCACAGGAACGTTTGGATCAGTTTCTACCTAAAGAGGCTATTATCAAACGTTAGCTCTTTAGGGTGCATGTCTGTCCAAGAACAGAGCACTGGAAAAGGAAGATGTGTACATTGTGCATCACCAGGTGAGGTTCCAGTCACTGCAGCGACTGCCAGGTGCTGCTTGTCCCCAGGACCTGCCAGGCACACCAGGAGCAGGCAGTCTCTGCCATCTCAGCACCAGCCAGGCCTCTCCAGCCCTTCTCAAAAGCTGGAGCTGAGGTATTTTGCCTTCTCTCGAGTCAGGATGCTCTGCCATGCGTCCTTCCTACATCACACCTCCCATGCTAGTGATGAAATGTAATTGGACCTGCTTTGCCTGTCCCAGCTGTATTCTGTGCAGAGAGGACTCTTGTGGATAAACCACATCTTGCACAGCCACAGCTGCTTAAGGGCTGATGCAAAATGCCTCTGCCATGCATGAAACAAAGATTGATTTAGCTTATGGGATATTTATTTTTACTGTCTTGATCTTTAGTATGCATCTTCAGAGAGTTTTCCTAAAATATTTTCCATTATTCTGCAACGTGAGTGGAAAGGGTAGCTAGAAATTTTATATTTTGGGGTCATCTGCCACTTAATACAGCTGGGAAGAAGAGCTGGTTTTCCTAGGACTGGGGAGGAAAGATCCACCGTGAATAATGACTGAACACAGTGAAAAGCTGCATTCACAGCACCTCCCTCCCATCTCTAGCAGTGGGTGCAGCCACACTGCAGATGTGCATTCATGGTAATTCCATCAGCCAAGAAGTCAAACTGCTCAAAGTCTGTGCGTGACTTTTAGGTGAGGCACAAGTCATTGAACTTCATGATGCCCTCTTGCATATTAATCTGAGTACTGTTCCAGCCATCAGCAAACCCAAGGAAAAATAAATTTAACCACAGAAAAGAGCTAATTAGGTTGAACACAGTAACTAAAGCTGTGAGATTTGCATTTGGGGTCTGGGCCAGTAAATTTTCAAAACTCCTCTGCTCATTTGGTAAGAATTAGATTGATAGCATATAAGTGTATGATGTTTGCTATTTCTAACTTTAGGGCTGTAAATTAGTAGCTGATATAATAGGACAACTGGAAAGAAAAGATACAATGAAGCACTAATTATTTTATATAGTTAATTTTCTCAAAGTTTTAAATTCTTGGTGTGTAATGGAAGAGAGAATGACACACAGAATGTTTTAAGCTATTCTTTAATAAAAAAAAAAATAATTTTAAATTTGTTTTACATCTATGTATACTTTTTTCACATTTTCTTATTTGAAAAATGTTGAAGTTTTTCTCTAGTGCATATCATCTGTTGCTACACCTATATATATCTCTAGAGAGTCCTGAGGTTGGTAAGACCATACAGGCACAACTTATAGCCTGTCTTAAACATCTGAGGGTTAATTCAAGAACACAGAGCAACATAATCAGAACTGTCAAAATATGTTACCTTAAGTCACAGACTATTGTTTAAAAAAAAAACAAAAATACAACAGAAAGAAACATATTCCAGTGCCCTGTGGCCATTTCAGAAACAGCAGAAGACAGTACTAAAATGCATAATTTTTGTGAAAAATTCACAGAGACATATGCAGGTTGGTCTGCCTTCAATCTGAGACCTGAAATTTAAATTCAGATTTGACACAGTTTTAATAAACAATACCTTAATATAATATTCCTCATTTAAATGATAGATTACGCAGAGAGAGGGAAAGAAAATCACATTTAATTGTTTATTTTTTCTACTTGAATTCCAAAATTTAAAAAAAAAAAAAAATTCTGTTTTATTTTTAGTAAGTTGATGTTTGCTTTTCCTTCTTCTCTTTTACAAAGCTCCCCTTCAAGCGACTCCTTACCTCTCAGTCATCTTAACAGGCTAAATTCTGAAACTAATTGCTGTAGCTGCATTTGGAAGGAGAAAAGCAGAGTGACACCTACCAGATACAAAAACCTCCTGCTGGTGCCTTATAGGATGAGCAAGGCTGGCCCCAGCAAAAATAACTGTTTGAACTCTCCTGAGAAATGCAGAATTATGTTCTTTTAGTGATTGCTTCACCTATTGACTGCTTCATGAGCCATCCTGGGCCGTGAGCACCTTTTCCTTTGTGGTTTTAAGGCAACAGCTGAAGGAATAATGCACAGTACTCCTGAGCTCTGGCAAAGTGGGGGCCCTAGCAGAGAGCTGGGATTAGGGACTTGCTGTTAAAGGGTGTTGGTGTACAGAAAATCGTTTCTTAAGTGTCAGCAGGGTTTTATGACTTGTAGCAGTTCTGGTAAGAGAGGAACAGGGGCAACTGAGGTACAGGTAGGAATCACAATAAGTAATGTAGGATTGCTCACATGAAGAAGTGCCAGAGAAAAATAGGAAGAGACTCAGAGAGGCATAGGATGGAGTCACTGGAGTGGTGATAATGAATAATAATAATAAACTAATAATAATAATAA
>WAAG01046587.1:330-24449 GCA_013390105.1 Tichodroma muraria
AGATAATCCATCATTTCAGCACATGCTACTCAGCATTAGTGGAATTAGTCAGTGTGTTGATCATTAAAGGATACACTATTTATGTTTTTCATTACTGGTTCTCATTAAAAATAAAATATAATTATAAACCAATTTAAAAAAATAAAGCAAAATTCCACTGAAAATTCTAATTAATGCTGGTAGAAAACTTAGAACCTGCTTTAAAGTGAACTTAGTTCATTGCCCTATTGTTTTCTATATTTCCTCTATAAGTCACATTGGTTACATTACGCTGTAGAGAGGCACAAATAAAACAGATTATTTGGTGTGTAACACAAAGTGCTGGTTATGCTGTGATCAGAGTTGATAATAAAGAATAAAGGGTTGGAATCTGTGCAGGTTTGCCACCAGAGTTCTGCAGTGATTTTATTCGTAGAGCAGCACTTCTAAATGTACTCCAGTAAAATGGCAGCAGAGGTGGAGGAAGATGAGAATCTACATTCCAAGAGCAAAGTACCAAAATACCCAGTTAATGCTCAAGCGTTAAATATGCTTTGCTTTAGCATGAAGTGGAACTTCTGGAGTCTGTGTTTCCAAAAATTTTCTTTCCAGCTGCTCTGGTGACTATTCCAATACTTGTCAGGGTTCTTTGAGTGATAAAGGAGCCTTCACTGTGGCTTTGGGACACACTGCTGTTTTCCCTGAGGTGCTGGAAGGGACCATGGATCTCCAGGCCGGCTTTGCAGGAATCCTGCACCACTGCTTGGAGCTCTCTAGGTGTTTGGTTTTTTTTTGTTCCTACCTGAGCTACTTCATCCAAAGAAGTTCCTCCTTGCTCAGCAAGTCAAGGCCTAGAAATTCACTTCTTTTAAGGTTATGATTCCCCACTTGATAAACCACAGTGGGATTCCATCTGAAATCCCTGGAGTGCTTTAGACTCCCCATGCTACCTTTTTAGTCAGTGAAACCACTGAACTCCTTTAAAAGTGCTATTTTCAAATGAAGCTCATATATTTAGACTTGACTTCAGCTGTTCCCATGTGAGGATTTGCTTATTCTGTGCTGCTTAAACATTGTTCTATATATTAAGAAATTCTACATTTTTCTTCCTAAGAGGATCATCATTATTTTGATTTATGTGGATCTAAAGTGAACTCTTATCTTACAAAATAAGCATCAGGGCTGTAAGAAACTTGGAATATATCAAGTTTAAAAAAAAAATAAAAATCCCAGATTTGGATTAGAATATTTCTGCCTGGCTTTTACATACTTGAGGACTGGAATGATGTTCTGTAAAATAAATAGCAATTTCAGAGTCACAAAACAGTTGTTCACCCGACCTCCCTGAGTTTTGACTGCCCTCTGTCATTAGGTCTTCCTACTTCACACGGCCATGTGCACACCAATAATACAGCTCTGCATTCAAGTGCTATTTAAAACCCAGGAAACTTGGTTAGTTTGGGGTTTAACACCAAAATATCAGTGTTTTTTTGGACTAAAGTGTGCTTCCATTGGTGGGAATCTGAGGAAGATGAAGGAATGTGGTTTCAGAAAGAGGATGAAACAGTTAAATATATTTGTTTTTTCAGAGCAATTATTTGGGGATAGAAGTCTGTTAAATACTGGTAGGTTATTCCAGTATTTAATCAATTAATAGAGGAGAACTGGCAGAATCCAAATGATTGGCAGATATTCCTGGAATGAAGATGAAATGTAAAAATGGCAGGTTTCTGAACAAAAAGAAAGAAAAGCCTTAGAAAGTGGTTTACCAAGTCAGGTTTGAATGACAGCGAGTCTGGCGTTTCTTCTGAATTAAAAATGCTTTTTTCCACTATTGTCCGAATGCTGCTGAACCAAATTCTGTTTCCGTGAGGAGCTGGGAATAAATAAACCACTGGGAAGGATTTAAACACATGCAAATCCACTGAAGTCACTGACACATTCACCTGCCCATCCAGTAGCTGGGCTTAGCTCTCTGACTCTCAAAATAAAGGCAAATGTGTTATTTTTTTACTTTTTATCAAGTTCAGCCTATCACTTCTTACATCACAACTCATTATCCTAACCCATTCTCCAGCAAGATATTAACCTGTCGCTCCAGTTTTAGTTTTTTTAGGGTTTTTTGTTCAGCATCTTGAAGAAATCTGATCTCTCTAATCCAGTGCCATAAACTATTAGTCTGGAAGCTTGGTGGCAGCTGAAAGAAAAATAAAAATGGTTAACCTAGAAAAGAGGAAGGTTCAGCTGTTTAGTTCACCTTAAAAAACCCAACCCAGCCCCGCTCTTCTCCCCATGTTTTGGTCACAGACTAAAAGTGACTCTCCTAGTGGAGAGCTGGCTGAATGTGGCCAGAAAAAGGCACTGGACTGTGGGGTTGGAGGTCACTTTCCAGCTTTGCCAGAGCTTTCTGGGGGGCAGCAGTTAAAAATGACATAATATTAATGCTTTCATCCCCCCAAAAGCTTCATCCTCCATTTCTCATGAGGAAAGTTTAATGTCCAATACCAGCACTATTCCTACTAGGAACTTGCAGATGCAACAGCCTGATAACCAAGAAAATAATAACAACCAAACTGAAGCACTCATTGAGTTAAAGGCACATTTTGTTACCTCCTCTCCTGCTACTATTTTTTTTCCCCAGTCAGTGTTACTTAGATTCTCTACATTAAGCTAATATTTACTCTCCTTGCCACAGAAGAGCAGCAGAGTAAATAGGATTTCATCGAAGGAAGCTGGTGGAGTTAAACAAACAGGAAAGTGGCCAGTTCTAACCTTTCCTGCGTGAGCCTCAGCATCCCCCAAAGGCCCAGAGCCCCTTCCCGGGCCCACTCCGGTGATCCCGCCCGTGCTCCGTGCACGGAGCCGGGGCAGAGCCTTCTCTGCTGCACACAATGAGCCACATCCTCCGCTCTGCAAACTGGTCAGAGCTTCCCCAAGCCCAGGGGAGGCAGAGCTATTTAAGCAAGCTGCACATCTACCCCTGAATTGCTTCAGCGTGCCTGAACTCCCCGAGCAGGCCTGTGGGAAAGGCACAGAGCTGCAGGAAACCGTGTGGATTTGCAGCACGGCAGCCTGGCTCCTCCAGGACAAAATGGTGGGTCAAAGCCACCCTTGTTTCTGCCCCGGAAATGGGAGAATTATGCAACGTGACTTTGACCTAAAAATCAATACCTGCTGCTTAACTACAGAAACAAATGGCAGCTCTGATGGCCAATAACAAACTGATGGTTGTTTCTTTGTTCTGTCTCTCCTTCTGTCAAACCGACTGCTAAAGGGCAGGAAAACATGACAGACTTGTCAGCCATAAAGAACTTTTTGGTCTCCTTTGTAGGAGCTCATCTTTTCATGGCCCTGTGCCAGAGCGAGTAGGTGCCTTCCACACTAAATACAAAGAAAGTGATGTCGGAAAAGGATTCCTACCCCAAGCCAGGAGAATCTAATGAACTTCTGTTAAAAGGCAGGCCAGAAGGGAATAATGAGTTGCATCATGTGTTTATTGTCCACTTGCAGCCATTTGTAATGAAAGCTTGGGAAATTAGCCCTCCTCAGATGCCTTTTTCCCTCAGACACATTCGACGTATAAATAGTGTTATCTGTAATGAAGTGTGCCCTGGCAGACCTCAGGCTGGCTGTTGTCACCACTCTGCTCAGAGCTGGCTGTGCTACACTGGGGAATGCTGGCAGTGCTTCCAGAGCAGGGCAGGGTCTCGTGCCTAGTGCCTCAACAGGCCAGATGTGGGCTGGGTGCCTTCTGGAGAAGGTATGGCACAGGGGGTCATCAGTGCTTGGGATCACAGAATCCTTTCGGCTGGAAAACCCAAAGAGCACGAGTCCAGTGTTAACCCAACACTGCCAAGGCCACCACTAACCCATGTCCCTAAGTGCCACATCTACACATCTTCTAAATCCCTCCTGGAATGGTGACTCCATCGCTTCCCTTGGCAGCCTGTGCAAATGTTTGACCACCTTTCCTGCTGGATCCCATCAAAACCTGTGTTTCCCTGTGCAAGTTCGCAGTCCTAAATCAGGTGATTATTTGGGAAATACACCCAGAAACTCTTTTCCAGATTTGCACAGAAGTAGCACATCCCACATGTGTGCCATGTGTTAATTTGTTTACTCAGAGGTCAGGAGGAAAATATGGGACAGAAGTATTTTACAACCCAATTAAAACTTAATATCAAGGAGCAGCAATAAACTTTTGTGAAACAAATGAGCCCAGGGTTCTGGCTGTACCTTGGCATCCTGAGTTGTTCAGGCTTCCTGCAAGACAGCTGGAAATGTGAAAATCTGCAAGGAGGTTGCACCATGATTTTCACCTAAGGCACGGAGATGATGACTTTAATAAACAACTGAGCTGCAGGTCACATCTTCCCACTTTTCTCTTCCCAGCCCAATTAAAACAACAGCCTTTAGTTCCCATTTAGGTTTCCTCTATCTTTCTGTCTTCCTTTATGTACTCCTGCTGCCAATTATACAGAATAGTAATGAACAGGACTGGCCAAAATATTTTATGTTCTATTTCTCTAGTTAAAAAATTGTGTATTTTTCAGTGAGAAGTAAAAGTCTCTCAAAATTGGCAGAAATATTTTTCCTAATGAGGCTCACAAGAGAACCCCCCAACCCTTTGTCTGTTAAAAGATGGAAAAAGGGAAGACAGTCCTCAGCAATCTCGAGATCTACGGAGTTAAGCACAGGACTGGGAGCCAGAAGATCTTGAATTACATCCCAGTGTCTGCCGCACACAGGATTAGTAATACTTTGCACTTACATTAGCACTTTGCCACTAAATAAAGTTTGGAAGTGACATTACAAATGGGGAAGGAGAGGCTTGGAGAAATGAAGTGACAAATCCAAATTGGCACAGCTAGTTAGTGTCAGAATCAGGATTACAGTAATTCTTGACAAGCCGTTTAACCTTCACGAGGTTCAATTTTTACACCTTTAAAATGAAGGAGATGATTTCACCGAAAGCAAAATGTGCAAATGATACCCAGTGGCACAATTAGGTAAATACATTGTTCAAAAATTACTACTCCTCTGCTGCAACTTGGAGGTTAAGTGGAGTACCTGCACAAACTCGTGTTGCTCCAGGGAAGAACATCTCTTAGGGCTTCTCAGGAAGCAGTGGTGGTGAACCAGCTCCTCCAGGGAGATTGCTCAGAACTCCCAGGAAAAGGAGACAATTTTCAGTCACCTCCCTTGGCAACACCTGAACTAGATGACTTGGAAGAGAAAGGGGGATTATAGTGAATTGGTAATTGGGCTGGACATCATCAGTCCAGAACTGAGCTGGTGGCACATGGTAGGAAATTTGTCCTGGTTATTACAGCACAGGAATTACAGGATGCTTTTGGTTGTTGAGTTCTCAGCTTGTCAACGAATCAGGAGTTTTGGCTAACAGGTAAATATCTGGCCAACTCCAGTTCCTTGCTTTTAGTAATCAGTTCCTAGAATAGAGTTACCAATCAAAGCCTCTGATTTGCATGATTTTTTATCCTTGCTTTTTTAAATAACAAATTTACCTTCATAAATTTGAATCCCATCTTTCCACCGCACAACTGAACATCTTTGGAGTGTTAAGTGTGAGAAAGATTATGCTCAAAATAATTTTTTTTGTACCACAAAAATGCTGTACAAAATGCTTCCTTTTATTGAGGCTGATGCTGTCTTTGCTAGTTTCAATCCACCGTGGTACTTTTTCCTTATCACCAGTTGTGCTGTGATCTTGCTTAGGAAGTTAATAGCAAACAACAAGAAGCAGGTAACTGAAAATAGATGCTGTTTGTATTTTTGTAGACATAAAGATGACCCACAGTCCAAAAAAGCATTTAGATATTCATCTCAACACAGGCAAACGTGTATTTATTCTTGCCCATCAAAACACTTTACCACATGCTTAAAAGCAAACATCCTCCCAGTACATAATGCCTTCAGAGGAAATATCTACCCACAAGAGTGCACACCTACCCCTCCTTTTACATCAGTGAGGTGTGTGGGCGATCAGGTCTTGGATTGGATCAATATTTTGAAAAAGCTGTTCATCACATTTTCCTGGTGTTTTGTTGTTTTGTTTTTTTTTTTCCCTTCCAGCTTCCTTGATACAGTTAAGGTACAGTTTGATACAGAATGATAAGAAAGAGAATTATTGGTATTATTCAGAGAAGTTGCATCTTGATGCACATATCCTGAGGTACAGTAAATCTTACTCTTGATTACAAATTCTGAGTGTTTTTGCTAGTGGAGAGCTTTGTGTTGCCACAAAAGGCATCGATGTGCAGCGGGATATTTGTTATATTTTTCAGGATGGATTGCTTACTTACAGGAAAAAAAAATAAGATTGTGTCTGTCATGTTTGGGAGAATTATATTTGTTTTTTATTAACCAGGCTTACTTCGAGGGAATGTTTCTTCTCTTCTCTGTATTTTCCCAACTCTAAAATGCACGTTTTGCTGTCCGTGCCCTGGCGGGGCTGTGTCAGTGCTGCCCACAGAGCAGCCCCGAGGAGAGCTCTGTGAGCAGGGTGAAATCCCCGTGTTCTGTGCGCGGGAGAGGCTCCAACACCGACTCTCCCTCTTTCACTGGAGGCGCATCAGAGTGGATGTGTCACAACAAACACCCGGAGCTGAGGGCAGGCAAGTGCCCTCCTCTGTTTCCGTGGCAGTCGCTCTGGGTTGAGGTAGTGCCGCACAGATGAGCCCTCCCCTCTGATCAGAAGCTTTGTTTTGTTGGAAGGATTTGGAAAAAATTAGAAATGCTAATTAAAGGAACGGGGTGATGGCACTGAATTATCACTTCATGTAACATTGGCTTGGTACAGATGATCAGCTCAAAGTATGGTTAAAATGCTTCCAGGGTGGTGTTTTGTGTGGAAAGCTGTTAAAAAAACTAAAACTACTGAGGTTTAGCATAGTGATGAAGAGATTCCACAGCACCCAAAATGCTGACGGTTTGCTTCATGCTTAATTAGATTCCCCAGCACCAGCCTGAAAAATATTTTGTTGTTGTTGATGTGACCAGATAGATTTCATCCCAAACCCACTGTTGCCAGTGTGGGATAATCAGCACTGGGCTCCTAAAAGCAGGGATCAGGAATGACAGATGTGCACTTCCCAAGCTCTGGTTGCAAAGAGAGCGCCCAAAGGTGGCCAAGAGCTTTGCTGTCCTCCTGCTACATGAATCAAACAGGAAGTGCCACCACCGAACTCCAAATGTGTGTTCCAACGTAAGGGGTTGTGCCTGAAGGGAATTCAGTCCCATTTCTCTCATGAGAAGAAACCTCAGGTGTAACCAGAGAACAAGGCCCTCGATCTGCCGGTTTTTATCAGCTGAATGGCATCAACTTCAATTTGTTCATGATTCTGATTTCCAGGCACAGCTCTGTTATCAGCCTCAATTTTGGAAAGTAGATGTGTTTGAAGTTGCCCACTGCAGCTTCGTGGAGTTTTCCCAGCCCCAATTCCTGTATTTGTATCCATGCACAATATTTCAGTTCACGTGCAGCTCTAGTTATCACCTTGATTTTAATTAGGGCGCACAGCAATGAACTGACATAACTCTTATATTTTCTTTCTTTGTAACTGTGCTCAGGTGCAACACCCAGGAGTTCAGGGAGACCAAGGAACGTACTTTGGCAGGGTTTTTACACAGAATATTGTGTAGATTTTGAAATGGGGCACGCAGTTGTCTTTTGGCAACATCTGAGCTCTTAGAGGAGCAGCAGACCAGCCATGCTTTCTATATTTTTTTTTCAAATGCCTTTGAAAAAACCTCAGTGAGCCTGAGACTCCCTCCCTTGCTGCTGACAGAGCCAGTGGTTATGGGGCATTGCACACAGCACACGGAGCAAAGGTGAACCCCACCACAACATCTGGTCTTACTTTCCCCCCCTCCACTTTATGAACTGAATATCTTCTGGCTAACTCTGTTTCTAATACCCTGGTTAAGATTGATTTACACAGGCCACTGTAACTGAAGTCTATCTTGAAATCTGAGACTACCCAAGGAGTGCTGGCACAGCAGAGTTTGTTTATCAGCACTGGATTTGGGGGAAAAGAGAAATAAAAATCCTGTCTTGCATTTTAACGTGGATTGCTGGATCATAAACAATCTAAAAACTTATTTTAAAAATAATTTAGCCTCCTTTTATAGCCATAGTGAGAAACTCTAGAAAACAGTTTGCAGGTCTGGTAACAATCCACAAACATATCCTGGTGAAGATTAGTCCAGTGCTGTGGAAGGAAACACTTGAATATTTTAATTCTGTCTGATCACGTATCTTGTATTTTATTTTTCAAATAGGGTCCAAATATATTGTAGGAAATTTTCCTCATGAGCGTGGTAGGGAATTGTGGGGTGCAAAGCAGCTGCTCTAAATCCTTCCTCTGCATTTGGCTCAGTGTGACGTTGGGTCCCAAAAGTAGTGATGACTTCAGTCCTATGGATACAGCCAGTCCCCTTTGGAACCTCCTGCTGGGAATTAGCGAAATTCTTCCTCTAGGAAAAGCAGCCTTTTATGGAGACAGCCCCTGGGTGTTTTGAGGAATGGTACCCGGCTCCCAGTGCCATGTTGGAGTGTGGGCACTCCCACTGCCCAGGCTGTCTTGGGAGATTTACAGCCTCATCCATCTGGGAGATGCTGCTAATAAATTTTTGCTGGCCTCATATAACACAGGGCATGCATCAGATAAGCATATTTGGTTAAAACCACAAGTTTTGACTGNGTGACAATTTCAAATCTTTCTCCTGGTGTACATTTTGAACATCATGGTATCCTCTTGTTTCCCATTTTTTACTGTTCAGACCCTCCATAGAATATTATTGTCGCTGCAGACCTTTTATCCAAGGACTGTTGATCACAGCACAAGAACTGTCATCCTATTTGCATTCTGTGGATGCATCATTATTCACAACATTTGATGTCCATAAAACACATTAAAACTATTTCCTTGAGCAAAAATAATCAGCTCTCTGCTGTACATATCATTTGTATACTCAAATTGTAAAATGTAAATTGATATATAAGAAAATGGCCCATTAACTTTTTCATTAATGACAATAATACATTTTGTGCATCAGCAGTAGGAGGACCCTACATTCATTCTAAGGAACCTGAAGGATAAATGGAGACTTCTTTGTATTTCATAAAAATGAAGGCTGTCATCAAGCCCATTTTAGAAGCTGGGGGGGCAGAGAGGGATTCTTTTCTATGGCCCTATTTGTTTTTTAAACTATTGTCATACTTCGAAGCATTCTTAAAGTTAAAATACTCTGATGAACCTGATCCTCCTGCCTTTGAGGCAGCATTTGCACTGAAAGCCACCTGGCATTTTGCCTAAACAAGGGCGAGGAGTTACCTGGGTATATATTAAATATTCTTTGTTAAAAGCACTATACGTGCACTGAATGTATAAACTGGGCACAGCTCCCGCCCAGCTGGTAATGAATTGCCTTGAAACATTCGTGGCATTTTTTTCAATCCCATCCCAATTTTCATTTCCACAATTCCATTTTTAAGCTGGGTAGATTCTGTGGGTGCCGTAATGGGCGCTGGGTTCCCCTTTGCTGGATAACTTTTGAAAGAGTAGATCTATTTATGCAAAAAATAAAATAAAGTGTAAATGACAAGGATTGCTGGGTTTTGTGAAATTTAATAGACAGCTGGATTACTGCTTCTTTAGGATTTATGCTGAGTTACCTGGAACTTACTGTGTTTTTTATGTATGTAATTTAATCATCTTGTGTCTTTTAAGATAATAGCAAGCGATTCTACTGTAATTCACATGAATTAAGACATCCTAATATGTATACTCGCTGTCAAATCACTGTATATTTACCATTTGATTAAACCATAGATTAATAATTTTTCTATAACTGATACATCATGCACTAAGAGATAAAGAGCATCTGAGATTAAGTAAGTGAGAAATAAAATCTGCTTTCAGTAAATTGCTTAGAAAAATTACACAGTACATTTAAATTACCATTTGCTTAGCAACATGCCCTTGTAGACATTCCAGTGGGGCTATAAAATGATCGATTTACTTTAATTTTCTACTGAATCCTGAAAAAATGGCTATCAGTAACCTATCCCTTCATCATGGCATGCTGATTCACTCTGTGTATTAAATTTACTGGCAAGGAGCAAGACGTTAACAAAAAGTAACAGATAATGTGAACATTTCATGCATAATCTGTAATATGAGATATGTATTAATAGGGAAATTATGATGCATTCAATTATTCTGAAATGCCTTCCAGAGATGTTTTGATTTGGCTGCGCTCTGATAGTAGCAGCACAGCAGGGAGCATCTCAAGTGATGAATAACCTAATCTCCTAATCTCAAAATGGGCACTATTCACAGCTAGCCCGGGAGAGGCTGGTGGGAGCCACCACACTGCACAGACACTGCTCCTCACACAACAAAAACAGCTGCAAAAATCCCCTGCTTCTCACAAAACTCCTCTCCCCAGTGCAGAATTTTTGGGGGCACGGCAGTTCTACAAGTTCAGGTGCTGAGATGGAAAAGAAGCCTTTGCTCTCCTCTCAAATAAACTTGAGAGACAAAAGGCTATAAAAATAATTGTGTGTGCAGTTGTTCTGTTAGCACTGAATGTTGCTTTGTGACATTATACAAAGGAGCTCTTTCTGGCTTTACTCAGTTTAATATATACCTGAATGATCTTTACTATGTATACGGGGGTTTTTTTACCCTGAAAAAAGCATCCCAGCAGAACAAGAAACTCCTTATTTTGTCTCATGAGCCCAATGGACCCGAGTGCTTGCTTGTGTGTAATTAAGCAGCCGTGTTTACTGCTTCTCCTGGTGAACAATAGTCTGGTTTCCTGAGGAGGTCAAGCGGGATTTATTTTATTGTGTAGACACTCAGAGCAGGCAAGGTGCCTGTCATGCCTCATCCCGGCTTGGGCACTTTTTTCTCTGCTCCACATCCACTGCTTTACTCCCATTTCCTCACCTTGGCATCTCTGCAACTGAACCAAAACAAAAAAAAAACCCAGGAATTCGAGCCACAGCAGCACAGCAAACAATTCTGGGCACATGGGCTATGCAAATCCGCCGATTTTTTTACACTTAATTACTTGATTGAAGTGGGCTCACTTTTTGATTAATGCAATTTGGCAAAAGGTAATATTACACCAGTGTGTTAGAATTTTTAGTAATTATTCAATGTTAATATGACAGTGTTCTTGAAGAAAAATGAGAAGGAAACTGTATCTCTGTTTTGTCTTCAATTCACAGCCCTACTCAAATAGAGAGAGGAGGAGAGACGCACAAATACTTGTGTAAATAAATGTGGGTTATCCTGGGGAGAAATCTTACTAAAAATTCCTGACTGGTCTTCTCCCGACTACCTGTCCTTAATGCCATACTTTTAAAATTATTGGCATTACAAGGGTGCAGAAATGATTTTACACTCTTTTTTTTTTATGCTGCAGTTTATTTGATTTACAAAGTGATTTGTTCTAACAAGTACCTTTGCAGTTTAATCATAATGCCACATTGTGTGTGCTGTTTTCCAGGAGCTGCGCTGTTCCTAATGCCTTTGGCAGCCCAGCTCCTGAGTTTTCTGTCTAATAGAAAGCAGGGAAGTGTGAGGCTACTTAGATTTCCTTTGCTTAAGCAATTTGATTTCCTCCGCGTTGTGCTCCGTGTGAGCGTCGTGCTAACGCGGAGCAGGACGTGGGGCTTTTACCTCGCCTGCTGTTCCACATCCTTTACTCCAGGTTGTAGCCACTAATCAGGGCTTGCAACCAGGGAAGGAGCGGGGCCCTGTTTTATGAAACTTTCAGATGAGGGATGTTGGGTTTATTTCAGTCTTTAGTACCCGAGAATGTACAATTGCTCTGAAGATAAATAAAAGATTCAGCTGGATGCCACTGGAGAGCAGAGCAGCATGTCTTTGGCATTGCTGGAGTCTTATCTGATTTGGATTTGTATACCTCATGGGGAATGGCAAAATATTGGAACAGACGGCTTGATATTTCCGAAGAATATAGTGGGCTTTATTAGCACCAGTTTCACTCCCTGACTGACGGCTTTTTCAAATTTTTTATCTTATTAATCTGTGCTACTGTATGTAAATGTTATTCCTCTCTGCATAAGGGAGGCAACCAGCGATTTGTAATAAATGCTTATGAGTGCCTGAGGCTGCACTTAAACTTTAAAACATCTATTATTAAGTTGCAAAAAAACACTGTAATGGCCAATAGTGACCTCATAGGAATTTTAAACTGTGGTCTGCTCTTCTGCATTAAAAACAAAAAAATTGCCTGAAGTTAGAATTATGAGCAATGCTATTTTAACAGCTGCATTTTGATTATTAAAGTGTGTTTTACAACTGAATTACAATGCTTTTATGGACTCTAGGTATAAGATTTAAAAAGGTCATTAAACATAGTGGGTTTTGTCACAGTAGGTGTCATTGTATACAATGGACACTGTACAATCTATTTTATGTCGTAGTACTTAGGATTTAAAATAACACGGGGAAGCATTTTAGTTTGCTTAAGCATGTAGATTACTGTAGAGCTTTTCAGGTATTTTGACAGTTTGCAGTCCAAAATGACTACTTTCATTATTATTTTATTAATTTGACAAGAAGCCCTACAGATTTTCTGTAGATGAGCGTTCCATTTGTCTCAGAAATAATTAAAAATGCCAGCCTAGAGCAACAAGACAACAGAAACACTTCTGGCAAATCAATGCTGAGAAATGCATCGTTTGTACGGGAGCCAAGTGTTTAGTCCTGAGCCATTTTTACATTTTCTCAGCCTGATAGGACGTGGGCTCATTGACAGCCAGTATTGACCTGCAGCGTGGGCCGGGCAAACCCAGCACCTATAAATTGATTTATCCATGGTGTCGTGTGCTGGGTGCTGGATGCAATGTTTACATCTTGCACAGCACAGATGCAGCAGGCAGGAGGAAACCCCTCTGCAAAGGCAAACTTAAATTCTACTGCCCTTCGCCTGCTCCATCAGACTTGGAAATACTTAAATCTTTAATTTGCCTTTCATTAATTTATCATGGTGTTATCCTGGTGAAGAACCCAAGTACAAACAGCCCGGTTTCGGGGTGGCTGCGTGTTAATGAGTGCAAAGGGAACCACGCTAAGTGCAGAAAGCTCCAAATATTTGACAAAATGTCACAAAGGATTGTATTTGCATGTAGTAGCATGGGTAGGACATAATGATTAGTGTGTAGTGCCGTGCTGGCAGTACCTACTCCAGCTTATCCTGATAACATGTCGGCTGCACAGCTTTGAATATTGTATATGTTCTTTGAACATATCTAGGACTAGCAGAGCTGTCACTCCACTGAAAAATGTGCCTGCACGAATGACAATACTGCTTTAATTTTTTTTTTTTTTTTTAAAGAGGACGACTTCTAAATAATTATTATCATGCTAATAACATTTGTATTCTTTTGTGTATAATTAAGATCTGCCTGTCTAAGCATGAAATAGGGTTGAAATCTTGAATAAGTATGCTATCCTTAACCTATTTAGTAAATCAATTTTAATTTAGTATTCTTTAGGTTAAGTCATAACAATAGAATTGCTGTATACAGAAAAATCCACGATTTATGGCTGTAAACCTTCTCGGAAATGTTTAATAATGAGCAAAGCTTCTGTAAAATTAAAAAATCTACCCCTCTAAATGTAAGTGCTGAATTAAAAAAAATGATTCAGCGATTACTAAAGTCATGTGTTTTTTTTAATTACCATTAACTCTTTATTACTTAACATGAAATTGTACATGTGATTTTATCTACAAGTCCCTGTAGGATTGTAATGCTTTTTCCAAAGACTTGTCTTTGAGCCCTACCCATTTTTTTGAAACATAAGGAATACAATTACTGGAGTAAGATTGAATTCCTAGTCTGCAGTTATATTATCATATTTGTATTTCTTATTTAAATAGAGAGCAAAGCAGTTGGAAGGGGTTTCTTTAGGGAAAAAAAAAAGTCTTTTCAAAGGTTTTCAGTCCTGAGAGAAGTCAGAAATGCCTAACGAGGGACCAGATCCTGCTTGGAAAGGGGAAAGTGGGAGAGGCAGGATAGAAAAATATCCTTAGCTGCTATATGGAACCGTTGGATGCCTTTGTTGTTCTAAGTTTGCATCTCAGGGCTGTGCAGATTCCTGAAATCCTGTTTCCCAGCATTACTGCAGGATCTGTACAGGCTCTGCTGCGTGTGGGATCTTCCCTGGCTGAGGGAGAGGTGATGGAGATTTCCCCGGGTCTGTGTGTGGTGGTTCCAGGCCTGATTTGTTCAGATCACAGTCCGGTCCTCCAGCAGAGTTTGAAATGCAGTGACAGTAAACAGCCCCTGTGTTCCCAGCTTTCCAGTGCCATGTACAGAATCCACGGACCTGAGCACTAGATTAGGTTCTGGAGCTTTTTCCAAGTACTGGAGTTTTATTGGATATTATTTATGGCGTTTTTTTCTACTTCAGTTGGCCTTTAAAATATTTCCTTCCTGTGGCATCTTTGTGTAACAGTTACAGGAAAACAACACAGCTCTTCTTGAAGACTCATTTACTGATCCTCACCTATTTTAAACTGGGAGCTGCAGTGATTTACAGTGGTTGAGGATTGGATTCATGATGCCTTGAGAAAACACTGGAGAGCACCGATTTTAAGTGTGGTTTTATGAGGAGGAATATTCATTGGGGACAGTCTGTCATTGCTGCCATCACCATCATTTCTGTGGTGCTAAAATCTACTTTACAATATTTGGAAGTCTTGGATAGATGACCAGTTAAGCAGAAACACTGCAAGTGAGGAATGGAATTTGAACACCTCACTTCTTTATGCTCCTTTATGAACCTTAGACACAGCTATTATCTCATAATGGCACATTTTCTTTTAAAAGGCCCCTAACAAATGTACAAAATGGGTATTTTCTAACCCGCATAGTTTGCCCACCATTTGCCTTGGTGTTTTTGTCAAAGGACACCTTAGAAAAAGGATGTGTTAATGTGGGCATGGGATGGCTTTGCTGGTTATGTCAAACGGCCTGTCTGCCTCATTTGATCCCAGCCAGGGTGCTACAATCTGAAAGAATTACAGGTGGAATGCTGTATGCTTGTAACTCACTGAAAATCAGATACAGAATGTGCTTCCAAACACAGGTGCCATTTCTGAACACAAGAAAAGTGGGAAATCGGGGCAACATTTTCTTTAAAGTGAAGCGGTGAATTCTTCATACGCCAAAGAGAACATGGGACACAACTTGTATTCCCACTGGGAAGGAATTGTCAGAGAACATGGCTGTGAATGAGGGAGAAAGGGAGAATGACACCTTTTAAGGAAAACGGCATCTGGGGGAAACATTACAATCTGTAATTCAACAAACAATTCTTCCGTGGGACTTTCAGAGGTTAGGTCACTTCAGCAAAGATTAATTCAGCCCATGGCTCTGGAAGGCCCAAGAGGCTCTGGCCCCAGTAATTTTGTATTTTCTTCTCTATATTTTATGAAGTGAATGATTGTTCTTAAAGTTCGGCAACCCTGTTGGTAAAAAAATCTGAGCTATTTTTACATGTGATCAGAGATCACCAAAACCACCAGGAGTATATCCTAATAAGAGAAAAATTCGTGGGTCCCTGTGCAATTTGCTTTATTCATCTGTTCATATAATACCAGAAAACTTTCAGGACGGTGTCCAGACTTCAAGAGTGTTTGTGGTCCCCATCCCTGCCTTTGCCTTCTGTAACACACTGCTGTTTGTTTTAATTCATTCAACATTTAAAAGCAGGTTCACGTTTTCTGAACACCTGTGTATAACAATAAAAGAAGCAAATATGCAACAAGCAAGCACCAGCAAATGAATAATACTCTTTCAAAGTAATCATAGCAATAATAACCCAGGCTCCTTGGCCTTCAGCTGCCCACTTCGTGAATTGCTTAATTAAAACAGATAGTCCTGGGCAGACCCTCCAGAGGTTAATAAAGTGGGTCTTTGAATCAGAAAGGATAAAATTCCAAAATTGAGGCTTGTCTGTGTGGAATACAAAGCAAAACCAATCCCTGTTGTTTATGTGAAAGGGATTCCAAGTGTAGCAGTTTTGCTGATCTTTGTTGATGCGACAATGAGAAGAGAGGAGATTTCCGAAGCAGCCAGGTCCTAAGCCACTTAGGATCTAATCATGTCCCCTGATTTGCAGGGAGAAATAGCTGGTGGGGTTGTCTCAGAAGCATTATCCAGCTGGACTGGTAGTGAAGAATTCTGATGTTTAAAAAATAATAATGAGAAGTTTTAAATTTTGAGCCTTTTCTCTTTTTATAGAAAAATAATTTCAATCACTCCCCACGTTTGCTTTTGGGATAAAAAGCCCACAACAATCTGGATTCATTATTCTTATTTCAAACAAAAAGGTGACTGCTTTTTAGATAGATGAACTTTCCTTTTGGGTGGTTATTCTCAGGTACAGGTGGTGAATGTGTTTGGCCCCAGGAGCGAGGCAAACGCCGGGAAGCAGCTGATGATGCTGTGATGGTACAAACAGCCCAAACGCAGTTCTGTGTCAGCCGCCTCAAACTGCCCCGGTGTCATCAAAGCCAGTGGAGCTACACTGATTTATACCCAAGGCACTGCACATCCCTGACAGACATCCTGACTGCTTGCCCACAGTTAGTTATTATTTATTTATTTATTTATTTCTGGGCACTTGCAGCCACTTTGCCACTGCTGTCCTCTAAAGCTGATCTATCACTCAGGGAAATTTGAAGTCACTTTCCCAATTTGAGATCTGGTAAATGTAGCACTGGTTTTTAAACTGTTTGGAAATCTTTAATTAAAAAAAGAGCTTCTAGAAAGAAGCACAATGTCGTGGCATCTTGGAAAGAATCCATGGAGTCTAGAAGGTAATTCTTTTGTACTAGTGAAGTCGTTTCAGGGTGGTGCGTGGTGAGTTTTTCATTGCTCTGTCCTGAGCAATTATTCGTTCTTTGGAAATCTTAGCTTCCACAAGGAGAGGGCAATTTCCTGTTTAACCCAACAGTTGTGTATTTTTGTGCATTATACAAAGTACCTTAACTAAAGGAGCTGATACTGATTTCCCAGCTTTGGCAGGGCAGAACAGTGGCCTTGCTTTTCCTGGTGATCTGAAGGCACATCCAAGTTCCCTTCTTATCAAACTGGCTGGCAGCTTAAGGCAGCTGGGACAGAGACACCAGCAGTGACTGTATCAGTGGCAGCCAGGATTACCCAGAGAAGTCAGAAACACAGTGGCATCCCTTGTCCCCTGACACCTGCAGCTTTACCCACCTTCTCAATCAAACTGGGGGCGAGTGGCATCCTCCAGCCGAGATGTTCTAGAGCTGACTAATCGGAGGTGAAAAGGCAGAACTAGGATGGGAAAGCTGATGAGCATCTTTCCTTTCCCCTTGGCTTCCAGCCTCTGACTTCCCAGCAGCTGCCTCCTGCAGAAACACCGAGGCTGAAGTGCCTGATGGACCTTGCCATGGGCAGAGTCAGCCCAGTCCTCCTGTGTTCTGAGAAGGGAACCAAATCAGGAGCGGCAGAGACTTCTTACAGCTCTTGGGAGGCAAGGAGGAGGTTTGGTATAAAAGGGAAGGACAAAATGGCTTGTAGCAAAAGAAACACTGAAAATTTCCCAGAAGCTGGAAGATGAAGGCGTTAAGCTTTGGTTACTTCATTTGGAAACCTGTCCTTGAAATTTTCCACCAAAAGGCATTGATAAGGGATATAATTTACACCTGTATTTACAATTTTTTATCCTGTTAAACAAAGGCAGTGATAAGAGGAAGAACATTTTTTGTTGCTCAACAATGAAGATTACTTAACAGAAGAATGATCCAATGAGCTCTGTCTTTGTGGAAAGCCACCAGCAGTGTCAGGACCTCAAAAAGAACTCTAGTGAGGGTTGAGTCTGCTTAATTTTAAGTATCAAGTTCAGATACCTAAATTAGTAATACAGACCTGTTCATTAGGAAATGTTCAGTGGACAGAGAGAGAGGCTCCTCCAGAGGATGCTTCAGATTTACCTACATTAAACACCCACTCAGAATTGCCAAGGGGAAGTCAGATGCCTATATTTGGAAATCACTGTCCCAGTGATGCACAAGACTCAAGACTGTACATGGGGTGGACAGCCAAATAGAAGGGGAAAATGCAAAGGGTGCTTTTATCCTTGAATATGAATCTGAATTTTTAAGCTACTTATTTAGCTGAAGGGAGCAGGGTCTGGGGTCTGGGGGGTCACCGTACTGATTTCCACATCCCTGCATTAAGTCCTTTCATTTACAGGAATAGATACATTTCTGATACACTTAGACATTTGACCACCTCTGTCCGGTTGTAAACTGCCATCTGGGAATGGCGTCTGCCCTTCCATACAGCAAGTCCTAACCTGACCCAGGAATTGCTGGGAGAGCAGCAGCTGACCCTGGTCCAAGCTGCCGGTGACTTAAGTGCAGAATTGTCTCAGTGCCCAGGAACACCCCTGGCACTGCAGAGTTTACCAGCACAGCTGGAGCCAAAGCAGGAGCACTTCTGGCTCCATAGCAGGGGGGTCAGCATTGCTCCCAGAAGCACAGCCTGAGCACAGGCTCTGCGTGAGGCAGCGGGAGGGCTCTGCTCCCATCTTTCCAATCCTCCTGGGACAATTTTCCCTCCGTTTACTATCACAGGGCTGATCTCCTCAGCAGTGGGGTAAGTTCCCAGCACGTCCCTTCAATGAGCACAATGAAGCAGCTGATCCATGGATCCCGCACCGCCTGTCACTTCCTAGAAACCGCTGGCAAGGAAACGTGCACTGGAGACATTTCCTTGTTGCTGGTGAGCATGGTCTCATCTGGTGCTGCTCTCCAGCTGGATCTTCAACATGTCAAACTAGTCAGATACAGTTCTTTAAATGAGAGAAAAATGTTTCATGCCCAGAAATGAATGTAAACAGTAAATCCATGTCCCTGTGCTCCTCTCTCCCCAATTCCTAACTGCTGAATGTATTCATGAAGCTCTGAGCACATCTTTGTCTACTGAGTGACTGTGTGCTGCTGTTGAAATATAGCTGTCGTACAATATTTTACCTGCACACAGAGGTGCAAAGTGCAGTACCTGAAATGGCTTTGGAATAAAGGAAGGGTTGTGGAAAAGCTGTCGAGAGTAACAACCCTTCCAGAGAAACCAGTTTCTTTCACAAAGTGCTGTGGTTACACAGCTTCAGTATGAGGCTGAAGTGTGCGTCCTCTTCCCTCCATCTTCATGGGGGAATGGATTCTGGAGAAGTGAAAAATGCTTCTTTTCACTCCTTTTGGGATTCATGTTTGGACGAGGTGTTTGTAAGAATGGGTGCTGTGAATGGGCTACTAAAATTTAAATGTTTTCTGTTCCCTTGGTAGTGCTTTGAGGGGCTCATCCCATGTCTTTCTCCCAACAAGCCCAAAAGAGACTCTGGGAAAGCTGGCACTTCATTCAGGGGATGCATCTGTCAGTGTGTGCAGCTGATCAGGTGCAGCTTGGTGGGTAGAATTAATCCCAGGGTGGCAAGGTGAGGTCAGAGCCACGAGCAAACGTCCAGATTAGCCATTAAAAGGAGCCGTCCTACAAGGACAAAAATTTGGGAATAAAACTGAAGGTTTCATTGAAATCCAAATTGTAAGAGATTAATAAAAGCACAAACAAGTAACAAAAGGAAAAAGCAGAAGAGAAGCAGCTAATGCTTGACACACTCTTCCTTTCCATCTTCCTCACCCTTGCTGGAGGAGAACCCTGTTCTCTCTTACCCTACAAATGGCACTGCTCAGTCTTTCCTTCTTTCTGGAAAAGTGTGCCCATTCTTAAGGAGACTGTAACAGCACAATGGGACTGTGCTTGCAGTTGCCAAGCTGGACAAAGAGAACCTGGAGGGTTTCACACCAGCTGTTTCCACCACAGCAAGACTGACAAATTCTGTTCCCCATTCACATTATTAGGGGGAATGATGAAGTGACTAGATGTCCTCCTTCCAAAATTAAAGCTCGTTTAACTAGGATGAAAGCATTTGGGAGAAAATACAGATCGTTAAGAAGTAAATTTAGGGAACACAAATTTTGTGTGCCAGATCTGTAGCTGTGTTCAGTGTGGGAACCTTGTTAAGCCCTAATTTCTGTATATTTCTGTGGCGAGCCTGTGTTGTGGCTTATCTCTCAAGACAGCTGATCTCCCCTTTTCTCCTCTGACAGCTTTTAACTATATGATATTCTTTAGATCTGCAATATCTCACCCTGTGTCTTCACTGGAGACTGAATACAGGATCCTTGAAGTCAAGAGCTTCTCTGCTGTGTTTCAAGTGTGTCCTGGGACACTGTGTATGACTTTCCAGCACATGCCACTATCCTCATAATAATGGGAGGATAATAGGAGTTATACTGCATGTCTGAATAACTAGGTTAGATATCTGTTTTCTTTGATTGTTGCCTGGCATCTCTCTGTCTGTCACATCTACATTCTCCCTTTGTTGTGGGAGGCGATTTCTCCTTCGATAGGTTTGACTTGTGCATTAACATTTCTTAGTAGAGAACTGCAGCTTTCAGCACACTTATTCTCTCATTGTCTCTACCTGTTTGTTTCCAGTGTAAAAATTTCAGACAACCTCCCACTCTTTCTGTCATCCTCCTTTCAAATCAGAATGTCATGAATGATCTGAAGGGCACGGGGGAAAAAAGAGCCTTTTGTTACATAATAATTTCTTTTTAAGTCTCTTTCCTTCTTTTTAACTTTGATATTTGTGTAAAGATATTTTGAGGTCTCATAGCCTATTTTTGTTCTTTGAATATGATATTATCTTTTGCCTTTGATAATCATTGTCATTCTGATTTTCTTTAATTGTCTCCAGACAAAGTATCTGGAGAAATGCAAGCGTTGTGGTAGGGAACTTAGTGTTTTCAGCAGAACATTATGGTGAGGAAGTTAGGAGAGTGGGAAGCTGTAAGGATGAATGTTAATAATATCTTAATTATTTTATAATGAAACTATTCACTGGATTTGCAAAATGTATTTGAGAGGCACGCTCTTGCTAAGAGGACTTGAAACCTAAATAAGTAAGACAAGCAGAAGGCAGGCATCATCCAAGCAAAATATAAAGACTGTATGTCATGCTAAGTGCTTTTAAAAGAATCTCCGAACTGTTTCCCTTCCCTATGGCCAAGAGAGCATATTGCAAACAATATGCTGTGGTATTACTTCCCATCTTTGCTTATGTGAAATCAGCTGAAGGAGGAAGAAGGGAGAAGGAAGTTCTTTTCCCGTTGCCTCGTTGCGGGCTCCGTCCGTCCCGCTGCCGCACTCACCCGTGCGAGGGAGGAGCTGTGGTGTGTCCAGGCCAGTGCCGGTGGCAGCTCCATCCCAGCATTCCATCTGAACCTAGCAATGAGAGGAAAAGGGAAATCAGTGGAAAAACAGCCTTCCCAAGCCAGGTCCAACATTTAAACTCCAGGGGAGATGGGAGTGATGCGACACATTCCATACAGCCGTTCAGCCCAGTAAGAACAAGTCTAGAGGGAATTTGGATTTCCTAACCAAGGGATGCGGGGAACAGCAGCGTCTCCGTTGGCACTGAAAATCTCTTTGTTGTCTTAAGAAGAAAGTAAAATGCCAAGCTGCAGTAGTGCTGGCCAGTGTGTTTAAATACACCGAAAGGCATTGATATCTCCGAGGAGTCTCTAAGGTGTATTTGATCTATTACTTTGCATGCGCTATGAAATAATAAATAACCCAACAGATACTACGCTGCATGACAAATTTGAAAGTATTTTCACTTAATCTCTGCCTTGATGAGACACTAATCTGTCTTTTAAAACATTTTCAAAGGTGTCCTCACAGACCTATCAGAATTAATGGTGTATTCCATTGCACTCTGGATTGTTGAAAACACAATAGTGCATTATCACCTCGTGCTAGAGATACGATCACCTCGTACTAGGGACACTTAGCAGGTAAATACGGTGGGCAGCAGGCAGTGGGATGAATACATCCCTTGCTGCACAGAAATCATGCCTCAGAAGTCAGTGGAATGAGACAAGTGTACTTGACTCCACAGTGCCGTAGTACATCCCTTGGAAAAGTAAAGCACAGCTACGTGCTCCACCACGAGGTGTAAATAACACTCAGGAAGGCACTGTCTGTGTGGTGTTCTGAAAATGAAAATGCAAAGGTGTAGTGTAAAACTGCTCAAATTCTGTGGCCAGTTCTTCTGTACACTCCCACCCCTCTGTGAACCCTCAACAAGTGTTAAGTGTTTCTGAAAATTAGGATTTGAATGCCGATCTCAAAATATATTTTGGCTAAAATTTTCCACAATAACTGGTCATTTCAGAGTTGCTGTGTGCTTCCACTGCTCTTGGATTTATCCTGCATCAAACCCCACGTTTTATTCCCCATTTGATCATATCCCCATTTGGGTCTCAGCATTTAGACAGCTGGTTTCCATTGCTAATATAAATTGGGAGGTATCAAACACAAATGAAATATTTCTGTTGATTCAGCTTTAACCAAATTCCCGTTCTCCTAGCATGTATTTTTTCCGAATATTCTTTTCTGGTCAGGCTCTTCAAGCAAATTTCCAAGTGTAGAGTCTTACGAGCATCTTTGGGGGGGAGTTTCAGCTGACAGTCTGCTTACATAAGCAAAAGCCAAAATTTTGCAAATCATCTTTGAATGTATCCTACTTATGCTTTACTTTTTCAATGGCCAGAAAAAAGGGAAGTTTCTATAAATGTTCCCAGTGATGCTGCCCAAAGTGTACCTTATGTACTGTACAGCAGCTCTCCACAGAAGCTGCAATTTGAATTTGAAAAGAATTTGAAAATTATGTTGACAATTTGCATTCCCCAAAAGCACTTCAGCTGTCTTTCTACATTTTCTTGGCTTTCTAGGGGTTCTAGAAGGAAATTTCCTTCTTCCACCTCAAATCTTTTCACTGAGTGCTCAGACATATTTAGGTATTTAGTCCTCCCAACACAATCCAATTTATGAACTGCACGGTGTCTTCTTTCATCATTTGCCCAGAAAAAGCAATGACACAGGGCGGAGGTTACAGCTGCAACAGGAATGAGAGGAAAAGGGGCACGAGGCATTATTCTCTTCCACTAAGTAGCTCTGTGGATTCTATTATAAGGATTTAGGATACTGGGGAGCTTTAAGTTTAAGTTCTGCTGCATAATCAGTTGGGGCTGGTTCAGCGGCTGAATCTCTTCAAAATATTACAAAGATAATTTTCACTTTTCAGCTTTTTTCCCCCAGATCTTTTGGAACCAGTGCCTTAAGAAGAAATAAGGGCTATGCCTAAAGATGGGAAAACCAAGCCCATTCCTGAATGTGGCCTTAATCCAGTCTGGGTTTCCATCATTCCAGATCCCAGGCTTTAATCAAGTCTAGGTTTTCCTCCATTCTGGATCCTGGCCCAGAGCCAATCAGGGTTCTTCCCCATTCCGTATCCAGGCCTGGATCCAGACTTTTTGGACCCAGTACCTTAAGGGCAAAGAAAGGCTGTACCTAAAGACAGGAGCCAAGCTACTCCATTTTCAGCTATGTCTAGAAACGTTTGGTTGTTGTTTCCCCGGGGGCAGCTCCTTCTATTCCTGTGTTTCAGCCGTGCAGGTGAAAGAACTTCACTTTCTCCAGCTAATTACATGGAGGTGTGTTTCATCCCGGAGCAGGAGTGGGAAGCGCTGAGCTGCAGGTGGGACAGTGCCACCACTCGGGTTGTCACTGATGTAGAGCAGGCGGTGATTACAGCTCTGGCAGGTGACATTTCGGCTCCTGGGCTCCGCATGAGCACAGAGTGTTCTTTCTCTTGCCTTCCTCCTCTCCTTTTTAGAGTGTGGGAATGTGGAAGATACACAGCCTGTAGGATAAAGAGAAGGTGGCTCTGTGTTTAGCAGCACAGGGAAAGCTCTTCCAGCATCATCATGGAAAGGTTTGTGCCCAGATACAGCTGTGACAAAAGTCTAGCTCTTTTCAGCCTATTGTGTGTCCATTCCTCCTTCAGACGGGATGAGAAGAATCATTACTAGTCCCTTAGGCTTTTTGTTCCTACCTTGAGCCGAAGCCAACTTCCCCCAGGCTTAATTCAACATTTAGTAGTGTTGGAAACACCAAAGAGAGGAAGAGA
>WAAG01046587.1:24485-84753 GCA_013390105.1 Tichodroma muraria
GAGGGCTTGAGGGGGGTGGGGGGGGGGTGAGATGTAGCTGTTTTTTGTGCCTGAAGTGATGCAGATCCTTCTGTGTAAGAAGAGGTGCTACCTGCTTTCTCTAGTTCTGTTTTTGTGTTGTACTGCTGATAATAACAAGAAAAGAAGATTATGTGAGCCTGAAAATTATAGGATGTTTTTTTGCTGTTGGTTCTTGCTTTTGACGCTGCTCCTTCACATCTTACTTTTCCCGTTAGAAGTAGGAAATGAGCCCAATTTTGAGTTTGTTTTTTCTAATTTTAAATGAGAGTTGTAAATGCAAGGTATTTCTGCAGTCCCTAGAATGCATCCCTCATTTTCTTCAGTTAGTGCCAAAATGTAAGAGCAATATTTTATAAAAGCTGTCCCCGACTTATCCTGTCTCTTCTGTTCTTTACTAAATGAGGGAAGAAAAAGACAATTTATTTAAACAAAAGATAAGATGGGTGTATAATAATAAGGAAACATAAAAAAAAAAAAAAGCAGAACTAAAGCTGGTAGTGTTCTTTGTTTTCATAGGCAATCATTTGATTTAAAGTAATTTTAGCCAAATATTTTTATTCTAGTTCATTGTTGTTTTCGTAAGCTGTAATTCAAGTGTTATGAAATCTAATTATACAAGAAAGATTTGTCTAAATTCAAAGCAAAATCCCAAACATAATAATAAAATTGCTATACATCCCCAGCTCAGCTCCTGTGAATATTAGTTCTCTGTTCAAAGGCTCTCCATAGGATTCAATTTTGACCTAGAAGAAGGTGGCAAAATGTATCATCTCGTAGTGATAAAACAATATGAGTACAAATGGACTCAATCCAGTTCTGATGCAAGTTGTAAACAATTAAAAGTACATGAGCTACAATGCCCAGAGCTGATAGCTGAGGACATTACTGCACACTTGGGGTAGCGCTGGGAACCAGGAAAACAATTGTTTCACAATAGGACATAAAAGCAACAGAAAATATTTGTCTCGGCAGAGCAGTGCAGCCTTGCAGGGCCGTGGCGTGGGGAGGATTTTTCAGCAGGCTGGCACGAGCCTGAGTGATGCATAATGGCAGCAGGGAATGGATTTCTGCATAGCTGAGTAGGTGACGTCATGAAAAAAGGCCTATTTATCACCATAATTTAACACAAGATGCAACACAATGGCTTGATGGATGCATTTTATGGTTTTCAGCCAATCATAATAATGGATCTATTGACTAAAGTTTCAGATGCCCTTTATATACCCTTCGTGGATAGAAAAAGAGCAGCGAAAACTGAGCATGAAGAGGCTGAGAATAAGTCAGAAAATATTTGCCAGGAATGTTTTCAAAATTCAGGCCTCCTGTATATTCAGGCCTCCTTCAAAATTTAGGCCTTTTGACCAAAAGCTTCCTCAATTATGTCTTCAAATCCCTAAGAGCTAATGAGGCTCAACAAGAATATTTCAATTAAGTATTGGAGTCATAGTAACTCGGGAAGCAAATCTGAAATGTTTTGGCTTTGCCTTGGCAGTTCTGACTGAGATTCTCCTCGTTGAGGTGCTGCGTTAGGAACTTTGGCACGCGGGTGTTGTCCTCAGTTTGGGCACTGAGGTGGGAGCAGGGAAGGAGAGGAATTTTCCTTTCTGCCTTTAATGTGAAACTGTTGATACACAAGAACAAAAAGCCCCCAAAAAAACAAAGAACAAGAAACAAGCCCAAAAAACAAGAACAAAAATCAGAGCAGACCTGCCCTGGTTTCTTCCTTCTCCCAGGAGTGCCTTGTCCCCTCAAAACTGCCTCCTTGGTCTCCTCTGGTAACTTTTTCTCCAGGGTACTTTGTTACTTTGCTCTCACCTTTCTGCCAAATAGAAGGGAAGACAGAGGAACCCTGAGAAGGGTTGTCACTTCTCAGCTTGATGGTTTCAGCAGTTCCCTGGGAGCTGGGAGATGAAAGATTAAATTCATTTAGGATGAGGAGGGCTTAGCAGGTTCCCAAAAGGAGTGGGAAATCTGACTAGCAGAGGATGTCTCCTTAGGGAGGTGCTTTGATTTGGGAGAGAAGAAGGGAGCTAAACAGAGGATCCTCCTTGGACCAGAAGCTTCATTTTTTGATGCTGGAAAACCTTCTGGATTTTATCTCTCACCATGGGCATGTTTGCATCCCTTGCAGGCAAAACACAGGATTAATGGCTGAAGTTGAGTGTTTTGCCCAGCAAGGATAGGGAGTGTGGGCAGAGCTTTCCAGCAAAGATAGGAACAGCTTTGGGGATTTCATGTAAAGTTTATGGATAACTCTGGGAACCGATTTAAGATGTTAAGTGCCAGCCCATCTCTGAAGTATTCCTAGAGCATGAAAATGCACCTGATTCTCATCCCCAGATGCTATGCTTCCACAAAGGGATGATCAAAGAAACAAGGAGGCAACAGCTCCATAGCTGCTTCCAAGCTGGATGGATGGAAGGGGTTTTCTGAATATTGCTGTGGTTTTTACTGGTTTCTCTCACTGAACTGTGTGAATTTAATTCAGGTTCTTGATGCTGGCATGTTGAATCTTTCCTTCTTGTTATATTTTTTATGATTGAACTCCATGGAAAGACCTGAAACACCTGAAACTATGGGTTCTAAATTAATGATTTATGTTTTCTTGCTTTTTCTGCATTAGGAATAAAACTTTTTAACCAGTACATTTTGGAGGTACACACAAGCAGAGTCAAAAAGAGAAGTCTATGCTTGTGAATTAGAAAGTTCAGTCAACATGAACAGGTTCTTCCTTTCTGGAGTGGGTCCATATCCAGGAGAACTGGGAAAGAACCCAGGAGTTTTGGTCTCTCCATTTGGAGAACCTGGAAAGCAGGCTGAGAAGAAGAAATGCCCACAGGGAGAAATGTAGGGTTTTCCACATGACGGAACAGCACAGACCACTTGTTCAGCTGAACCTTAAAAATCTCTCCACTAAGCTGATGGAGCACTGGAAGACTGAACTTCCTATTTAATTTCATATAAACTAGCCTAAAAAATGACTTCAAGCTGACTAGGATTTAATTTTCAGTGCTAACCTTCAATTAATTTGTAACTTTCTTGGCACCCAGTTTGCTGGAAATGGCTGTAATTATGTTGTTTTCTGAACGGTGCATTCATTCAGGCCATATTCTATAAGACTATTTATACAGCTGGGGAAAAAATAATGGTATTTAGGGGGATGGGGGAAATGCTAATAGAAAACTTATTGAAAAACATCTGAATTATCGATTTTGAAAAAGTATCTTATTAACTTGCACTTGATATTTTAAATGGAATGTTTAGTTCTTAAGAGAATTTGGGATAATTTTGTTGTCTTTAACAAGAAATGCATGGTCAGCTTCCCCATGGCTGCCTTTTATGCATATTTGAGGCTGGCACAATTATATACTGCAAAACCCCACGTTGCTCTGCTGTGTGGGGTTTTATAATGACAGTGTTGTTTCCTAATTGATCTGCATAGCAGGGTCCAATTGCTGTTAAAGGAGAATTTCGAAATCTGAGAGGATGAGAACATACAGAGCAAAGTTGTTACCTTCTTTTTCAGAAAAAAAAACCCCAAACCAAACCAAACCAACCAAAAAAAACCCTTATAGAAGACATTTATTTAATGCACAATAAATTGTGTTTGCCTATGTTGTGAAATGCTGCAAGTTTTCAGATAAACAGATTCACTCTGGGTTTTTCTTCCTCAGTTTCTGTAAGTTTAGAAGCTGCTGAGGTTTCTGAGCATTTCTTTTAGCGTGTTTGGCATTAGAGGTGTTTGCATGTGAGTGTCTCCTCTTGTCTTTAAACCAGAGGATGCTCCCTGCTGGAACTTGTCCCTCTTGAGTCTTTCCTAGTTGAAGGTGCAGTTTATGGCAATTTAGTTGGATTCTCAATATTCTCATATATTTGACATAGGCTTAAGGGCAGGAATATTTGCATGTGGGCTTAACAACCACAGTTTAGAACCAGGACTAATGAGAAAGAAAACCATCATTAGGTTTTGAATTTTTAACTAAATTTTCAAAGAAGAGCTTTTTCTTTTATTAGCTGTGTGTCAATCCTGACATGCCAGGTGATGGACAGGAATGAATCCAGGTGGATATTGGCACTGGTTGTTTCTTATTTCATATTTGGTTTACTGTAGCATCACTCAATCCCAAGTTTTTAACATGTCTGTGAGTCAGCTGATGTCCTAGAGAGCACATCTACCTCTTCTTAATCCTTTAAATATTATATTTTGAAATATTTATTTCCCAAGTATCTACTTAAGTGGTGGAAAGGGAAAATAAAATCCTCCATGGGAACAGTAAACAAATTCTCCTTTTTTTGTGAGATATCTTACCTGATTCTTCTTTAAGGCAGAAGAATTGCTTCCCTTGAACATAAAGTCTTTTACTCTCAGTCTGGAGTTTTGTGGGTTTCATATTTTTGTGGAAGGATGGAACTGGAAGACAGCGGGCTTGCCACGTACTGATGTTCACATCGCTCCTTAAAATTACTCTTTGACTTATTCACGCCATTTGTCCTCAGAAAGGAGTTTCATTGTTTCTAAAACTGCAGCAGTTGGAATGAAAAAGCCTGAAAGATTATATAGGTCTGACATATACCTTTATACGTGCGGGACATAATTACCTCTGGAAGAAACAGAAACATTGCAGGATGGCTCCTGCTACACCAGTACAAAAATACAGAGGTTTTAAATTTACTATCTGTTTTCCTGACCGTGGAAAGTCGGTTTTGAACAGAAACTGCAGCCCTTGAATAAATATTTGTCACCCGGGAGAGTCTGTGGGTGGCTAACAGTGCTTTCTGTGCTGTGGATCACACAGATTCCCACTTTTCCTTTCCCCGTGTGCGGACTCTTTGCCGCATTACACGGGTGGCGGGGGGAGGCCGTGGGCCATTGAGCGCTGATGCTCTCGGTCCCACAATTACAGAGACACCTGTGCTAAATAACATCCTGCTGTTCTACTTGGAAAATTACAGGGCTGGTCCCACTCTAAGACGGCCAGGTGTCTATACCTGAGCTCCCTCCCAGCTTCTCCCCCTTCCTAAGAGATGCTGCAGCCCCTACAGCTCCGCATCCTTGAAATTCCTCCATTGGTGTCACACCAGCTCCTTTAAAGACTTCCCTTCTTCATGGCAAGAGTATTTTTGACTGAAAAGTTCTCCCTTCTTTCTGCTCAGGTCTCAGGTTTGACCACTTGCCTTCGCAGTTTGTCTGCTTTAGCGCTGCTCAACTCTCTGCCTGTTGTTTCAGGCTGCTACTCAAATTACACTTATTCCAGTTATTATTTCCATCATTTAGTGTGAATTTTACACTGATGTTGTTTTTATGCTTCCTTACCCTGCCACATGTGTTAACTATACAGAAACTGTTCTTCTTGTGGAAGAAATTATATACCAAAACTACCCAGTAAAAAGCTTGTTTTATGGTACTTATAAAATTAATGCCAAAAATGCATGGTAAAGCTTGATTTTTTGACATTAATGGCTGGTTATTTAACATGTTGTGCTCTTGTAGTGCCTGGAAAACAGCACTTAGGTGCTCAAGTGTGATGTCAAATTCCCGCCCAAGGATTCAAAAGTTTAAGAGGTTGTTAAGTGAAGGGTCAGGGTACAAAGCACACAGCTAAATAACACCTGAAATGAATGAGAAGTGGAATAAATAGTCAGAATTTTAATTTTTTATTATTTTCTAATGAGACAATTCACTCTGTAATGTACTGTTAGGTGATCCTTGCACATAGCTGGGATATATTGCATTTTGTTATGTTAATGACCATTTTCTTTGCATTTTCCTCCTTCCCTGTGGCTGTGCAACAGCACAGAGCTCATGTGTGATAATCTTGATCCATACCAGCAAGTGAAATGCCTTTAGATGGAGGGGATAGTCTGAGAGAAATCAAGGACTAGAAATCCAGAGGCCTAACAGGCAAAAATTAACTGGGTTGTGAAAACAAAAATGTTTAAATAAATGCATTTTAAGAAAAAGTATTTTGGAAGCCTCTAAGAAAAGGTGAAAATCAAATAAAGAGAATTTACTATTTTATGAATTGGTAGCTCCAGGAACACATCATCATCTCATGCAATTTGTGAGATGATATTTGACATGGATTCTGGTTAGGAAAGCCTCAGCTCTCTGTAATCGTGGCTATTGCTGTCCCTCAGGTGCACGGCTCTGTGGTTGTTCTGAGAGCCTTGTGAGTGTAAAGTTTGGAAAATCACAGCCTCCAGAAGAAATGCAATGATTTGTTAAATATATCCCACTTAAGCAGTTACCATTTTGAGGGTGTTATTAATACTGTTTATCATATTCCTGACCCTTTAACAAATCCTCAGTCCAAAGGCACTGGCTCACCTCGGAGAAAGACATGCAGAACTTATAATGAATGTATTAGAAAAATTTCTAGGAGGCCTTGACATAGCGTTCAGAGATATATGTGAGAGTGTCTCCCTGGAAATAGAGGGAAAGGGTTTTTATGGAGGTCAGAAACCCTATGTCTGGCTTTGCTGGGTGATACAGTATTCATTTTTACTTCTGTCATTGTTCCAGGACTAAATATTTCTTGTCTTAAACCTCACACCAGCTAATTATGGAATAAAAAAAAGCAAAGCACTGTTTGAAGCCGTTCACTTGTGTGAAGCTGGAAAAAAGCCCAAGCGAACCAGATTAGAGGACAAGTGCAGGTATCAAAGTAGCTTCAAAAATGCAATTTAATTTGGGAAACTCACCCCTACGTAGCAGGTGTGCGTTATCCGTGTGTACACAAGCAGAGGGTCTGTGCTGCGGGTAGAGCACATCAATCCTCTCGGTTCAGCCAGGATCAAGGACTGCTCTGCGCTTCCCACACCAAGCGGTGCGAAGTGACTGATGTCCCCCCGACGGAGGGGTTTGTGCTGCCGCGCGTTCATGGCCGCGCCACGTTACACCCGACCCTGGGTGGTTCCCAGCGTGGCTGAGCCGGCGTTCCAGGCTAGAACACCATGGAATTATGTGCTCCAAGCCACAAGCAGCAGTTTTTACAGCCTGACCCTGAGGACAGCTCTGATACGTTTCAGGGAATAAAATGAGGCCGTGTGGGAGGATGCTGCGAAGCCTTCTGAGATGGCTTCAAAAGGCCAAGCAAGTCTTGGATCACCTGCCCTGTGGGATGGCAGTGTCCTGCTCTGAACTCCAACCCAAACCTGCCAGGTTTTGACTGAAAGAAGCACTCTTAAAAAAGAATCTGGGTAGAAAACCCTGGGAGTGACATTCAGTCATGGAATTAATGTATTTAGGACTTAAAAAGCCTTTTGCAGGAAAATACCTTTTGTGAGTGGCCCTTTCCATGCAGAAAATGTTTTAACCCTTCTAGTTGTTTGTGGTTTTATTTTGTGGTGCTCATCCTGGCTTTCTCTCATTCCCAGAGAATCACTGGAAGTGTCTTTTTCTTTTCTCTGCAGTGACGTGCATTTTAAACAAAAGAAAACATAAATACAGGCGAGACTGTCATCAGTTTAAAGTATTGCATAAGTGGTTAAATTTAATCACAAAGAGACAACCAGCTAATGGTTTTAGTGGAATTCATAAAATCCCATAAAACACAAAAGTTAAATTTTGTCATATAATGGGTATCAGTTATAGGAACCAGCATAGATTCCTCTTTCCCCCTGAATAAATTCTAAACAGTCCTTAGAAAATGAATTACCAGTCTGCAAATCAGGATGACATATTTTTCAGCTATAAAACTAAAACTACTTTCAGACCACTTAGCTTCCAAAAAAAAAAAAAAAAAAAAAAGAAAAGAAAACAAAAAAAGACAGCAACTTTGTTGTAGCTGTGTCGCTGTCAATAGTCTTGGTGCTTGGCTGTGGCTCCATTTTAGCAGCTTGACCTTGTTTAGCTCAGCCCGAGCCCAATCGAAAGCCCTCCTTTCCAATTTCCCCACCCGATCCCAGAAAGCCCCTACCCTGCATGAGTGTCTCCAGCTGGAGATGTGCCAATAGAAGTAATTACGTGATGAAACTATTTAACGTTGACTAAAATACTCTCCCCAGGTTCTTTCCAACCGTGTGTCCTATATCTTGTTGAGGCAATTTTATATCGTGCCTTTAAAGTACAGTAATGGCCACTTGCATTGACAGAACCCTCGTAAAAGAAGAAGCCTGAGACCTTGCTCATGAAGTGCTATTGATTTTCCGAGTCCCTGCTCGAGTTGCCAAAGATACAACGCTGTTGTTAGGGAGAGAAGACACTTTGGCCTTCAATATCACAGGAGGGTTCCTGTGTAAGCACAGGCGTCAATGGGTTTCAGTGATAAATAATGCATCTGGGTGATAACTGCCCATATTATTTTGTCAGTTTTATGTGACTCAGCACTTGCTCTTGCCAGGAATTTCTTTAATGTCCCCTCTGGCTGCTGAAGTTTGAGCCTGTTGTAAGTACTGTTTATATTTTAAAGGTCCATTTGCATTGTGGTGAAAAGCTGAAGTTTCTGTTTATCTTAGGCAATGGTGGGTTTTGAGCAGTGAGAAAACTACAGACACCCCGCATCACTCACCGTGGTATTTCCAAAGGTAGGGCACTGGGAATGAGAGTTAAATTTCCTACTCTGTTTTTCCAGTGTTCCTTGATGGAGGAATCTCTGCCCACACCCCTGGTCTCACCTGTGTCCTTAGCAGTACATGAGAACTACCAGTACTGTGCTCACCCCAAGATGCCTTTGCAGAGCTTGGTCCAACACTGCAAATCCCACTGGATCCTCTAAAAGGAGAAACTTTTCCTTGTAAGAATTACAATTAAATCTCACCAGATTGTGCTTTTGTGACTATCACATTATTGTAGCCAATAGATAATTATTATTTATCAGTAGGGAGAAAAAAAGGGCTGGGTAGGAAAATTATAGCTATGATAATTAGTTTTTGAGGACATTAACCAATTAATATAATTTTATGTTTTCCATTTTGAGGTTTAGGCAAGGTTGCCTTTATTTCTATTCCAGTGTTTGAGTCAGTTCAGTCCTCCGGAGAGGGCTGATATTGGGTGCCCTGGAGGGTGTCACCTCCACCAGGCAGCCAGGGAGACGATGCTGGAAAGAAACTTCACATCATTTCCCTTCACCTTTCCCAAACACGTCCTTGTTCTGAATGACGTGTTTCTATTTCATTTGCTGTCTCCTGGATCCTTCTAAAAAAGAAGGAAGCAGCAGTTTCCTTCGTGCTTTAATGCTGTCTCCATGCCACTCATAGTTTTGCAAACCTCCACTACATCCCACGGCAATCAGCCTGCTCCAGGGCCACAGCCCATGGAAATCCGCTGGATTCATCCTCTTAATTTTGATTTTAATGTTGCTTTCCCTTGTCTCCAAAGATTTCTTGTTCTTGTTTTCCATGTTTAAGGAGCATAAGGCAGCAGTGCTCTTTATTGGCATGTTCACTTGCCATTTGCCAACCATCTTTAAAAGAAAACTGTAACCAGATTTACTTTTGACAGCAAGGAATATTTTGGCCCATTTTACTGCCTGCAGAGTGCCTGGAAAGTTTTAATTAATGGCAACAAGTGGCAACCATTAATGGCAACCATTTATTCCCTCAGAAAGAGACCTATTTCCCCTCACATTTCTGTATTTTCTACTTGCTTTGGCTGAGAAAACATTTTAAAACGTTATAAGCACCAAGAATTTCCCTCTCCTTTTACAGTGTGCATGTGAATACAATTAACTGGACATTTCTCTTCTATGTATGTTAAAACTTTGAGTTTCAGTAATTAAACTTGCAGTACAATCTTGGGTCATATTATGCTGTATTATCCTTTTAACTTTATTGTGATTGATTGGTGTCAACTTTAACTATACTCACTAGGAAGTCAATAAATAAAGATCAATGTTTTTTTATTTCTCCTGGTCCTTTATTAGAAAGAATAGATTGCTTAAATAACAGAAGTAATAGTGATGACATGGTTTCCCTTTTCTACTCTGAAACAGATGAAATATTTTACAGACTTTCATTAGAACAACCGTACTTGTGTTTTCTTGTTATTTGCTTTTTCTGTGCAGTTGATGTTTTGAACTCCCCAAACTTACAGAAACACAAAATACAGATATCCTCCCTGAGTAAAACTGCACTGCTTTGCACTGAAGGATGAATATCTAGTACCAAGTCCATTTATCTACTTATCTCTTATCTTATTCTATCTACTTATCTCTTATCTACTTACTTCCCATATGGGATATCTGTTGATTCAGTTGAATGGGAATTGTGCCTCTGGATAACAGGGATGCACCCTAACATGCAGGCATGCTTTTGAACCCCTGATCTTCTCGTGCTGGCTGGATTTAGAGCTGGGAGTCCTTTCTCTGGAACAAAATGACCCTATGAACTGTCATCCTGTGAAATGTCAGTATTGGTGACCATAGAAATCTAGGATTGTGCCTTAGCAGGTTTGTGTTGTAAGGGCTTCTTTGGTAGGAAAAAATATACAAGGAATGCCAAAAGCAACATCTGGAGCTGCCCAGAAGCTGAGCACCTTGTGGACAATTTAGGATCCCAGCCTAAATTGTGGGCAGGTCTGGCTGGCTCTGTGCTAACATTGCTGACAGCAATGTGAGATCCCTGCATCTCAGCAGAAAAGCACAGTGAGCCTTAGATCCGTCCTCCAGTTCTGAGAGAAAAACTTCTCCCCTCAGAGGATGTACAGTAACATACTAATGCAATGTTCACTAGGAAGTAGGTCGAAGTGTCAGACCAGTTATTATCAGCAACCTGTTTCTCATAAAAACATAGGGAAGAAAAAGCCATCTTGTTCCCAAGATTTATAGCAACTTGACTCCATGTGACAAGTGATGGAAAGCTTCCCTGCCATGCATATTACACTTTGGGTGCTGACCCCTCAGTATATATCTCCCTTTAAGTCCTTCAGCACTGTGCTGAAGGGAAGCAGAGTGGCCAGATGCTGTAAGCTTCTTTTTTATGAAAATCTTTCATCTGGACATTTAGCTCAAAGTGCATTCATAAGATTACTCAAGTAAGCCTGTCCTTGGACAGGAATCCAAGCACTGGGAAGGATCAAAAATCAAGTCTCTGCTAAGAACAGCCAATATATTCCCAAGGCACGGAATTAGGTGTCTTGAGGAGCGGGGTCAGCTCATTCAGAATTCTAAGTTCTGACATCTAAACTAAGGAGCTTTTAGAAATAGCTTGTATCTGTTTGCCAGTGGCTTTATGATCCACATTTCTATAGGTTATAAATCCTTTCGAGAAATTACGTAGAGGCGCCTTGCTTTGCTTCCCTAAGCTGTTTGGTTTTGTGGTTAGTTTACTTGCTGGTTTTTGTGTCCAGAATCTGTCGAGTCCCACATCCCGGGCAGGTTCAGCTCCTCAGGCGTGCGCGCTCCAAAGCCCGGAGCTCGGAGCTGACACGCGTCTGGCGGTGGCGTTACAGCCCAGGGACATCTGTGTGGCTCTGAGTGCAGTCTCCAGCCTTGGAACAGTTTGTCTGGGGCACAAACACAGCCTTCCTGGCTGGAATTGCTGTGAAAGAGGCCCTGCTGTCAGCGCGGAGCAGCTCCTGCGCGCTCATGGGTTTGGGCTGCCCATGACTCCTTCACGGCTGGGGCCGATCCTTCCCCTCACTGCTCGGGCCGCCCATGGCCCCCTCACGGCTGGGGCCGATCCTTCCCCTCACTGCTCCGGCCGCCCGTGGCTCCCTCACGGCTCGGGCCGATCCTTGCCCTCACGGCTCCGGCCGCTTGCTCCCCTCACGCTCTGGCTCCCGAAGCTGCTTCCTCCTCCTATCGTCCATCCCTCCCTCCTCCCTCCCAGTACACCTAACTCACGGTTTCTGATGGAAAGGTAGCCCCAGCCTAAATTAGGTCTGTGATTTTCCTCTGCTCTCTTACTATGCATAATCTTTCTCTTCTTTTCGCCCTCTCGAAGCCTCCTGGGAGGTTTCTCCTGGGCCTGCTGCTTTAAAATCTCGATTCTGCACAAGTCAAACTTCTGGACTTGATGTTGGCACCACGGAGGCTCTTGATGTGAGCATCTCTGAGTTTGAAAAGATGCTCTCCTGTGCCTGCCTGGCGCACGGGGAGCCCTCTCCAGCATATGCCATCTCAGCCTCAGGTGCTGGCAGAGTCTGAATGCTCATCTCCACTTGGAGGGCTCCTGGTTAATATAGAAGGTTTGTAAAAACTTTCTGAGATTTATTAAAGAGCCCTCGAATTAATTCAGTCTTTGTGTGGTCAGCCTGTGAGTCTGGGGTGCAAATTAAGGAAATTCTTAGACGAGGCATAAAATTGCGAGAGCCAAATCTTAAGAGCAACAAAATTACTGCTTTTAAAACCTTAATCTATTTTACTTCTATTATTGAAGCAAAACTGTAAAGACACAATATAGATTAATTCCATGATTTTTATAGCCACAATTTTATTATAAGTTTTTATATTTTAATAGATAAGGAAGTTATTTAAATTCTGTGGGCTTGCTCTTGTAGCCTTCATTCAGGTAGGTCTCCTTTTGCCAGTCTCTCTGTTGAGTAAAAACTACAGAACTGAGCTTCTTAGCTTTTGTTGAGACAAATACATATTCCTCATTTTTACTTCTGCTCTGATATAATTTAGAAGAAAAAATAGAGCCACGCAGCCAAGTGATTTGAGAATGAAGATTACAGGAGTGTTTTGGGTAATATATTAAACTAATTTCAGTTTGGACAGTCTTCCCTTGGAAAGGTTTGGGAGTGGAATAGTTCTGGGTAATTCTCTAGCCTGCAATAATTACATTTTATCCTGTTTTCAATATATGAGGTTCTTGCATTCCTGTTGATCTTTGGTCTAATTGTGGCCACCGATCTGGTCATCAGTTCCACTTCGTTACCCTGAGAGCTCAACCTGACGAGATTCTTGGGAGTCACACATGTCCTGCTTGGTAGTTTATGAGCAGTTATTTTAATTTTAAGTACTTTGTACCTGATGCTTGGAAAATGTGNCTCTGCCTCAGTGGGCTTGCAAAAAGGAAAAAAAAAAAAAAAAAAAAAAAAAAGAAAGAGAACCTTGCAGGATTAAATGGACAACAAAATTTTTTATTTTCTGTGCAATGTACACTTCCTTTATTTCTCTAGTGGTGCCCATTCCCTACCCCAAATTCACAAGTCCATCTCCTTATCTCATTTGCTCAGTAAGTTAACACTTTTAAGAAAATTGAAATGCACATTCAGATATATTAAACAAGTTGTTTAATTGGTCTTGAGTCTTTGTTTTTGCTTTTCTGTTTTGAAACAGAAGGTTGATGCTGCTATTTGCCCTTTCAGGCAAAGGCTTTGGCCAAAGTTCTGATTTCTTGCCCTCAAAAAGGACCAACTTTTCTATTTATTTATAATTTGGACCTGTCATTTATTTTCATGATCCATCACATACATCAACAGCAGGAGTTTTAAAATGGTAAAGGCATCATTGCCTGTGGCAAATTCTCACTGATTTTAATTTTCTTATAACTTAATGGACTCTTTTGATTATAATACAATAAACAAAAAGTCTCCAAAGCTTCCTGAGCATTATTTACTCCCTGTATTTTCAGTATCTTCACTGTTGTACAGGTACAGGACTCTAAGTTCTGAATTTCATGTGTTTTGTAATGTGTTGAGAACAATGGAAACCATTTTCTGTTCTACTCTTGCTTGTTATTATATTTTTTGTTACGCCTATAGATTGGCAAGAGAAGGGTTCTCTTTGCTTCTCTTTGCCTCGAGTTTTGCTTATTTCTTTCTTAAGATTATTTTAATATTTGTCTTTTTGTATTCTGCTTAAAGACTAGGTAGTGAGGGGGTTTTTTCCAAAGAAGGAGACAATTACTGGATTTATATCTTTCCCAGAGTCAACAAAAAATTTCTTGTAAGAAAAAAATGAGTTGTCTAGGGGAAAAAAATCTTGCTAAGCAAAATCTTGCCCCTCTGTTTCCTCCACTAGGTATGCCGTATTAAACTGCACGTGGAATGCTTTTTCAACTAATTTCTGTTATTTTTCATCCTATAGAGAGACTTATATCTTCCAGCATTCACCCCGAGTTTATAGGAATGCTGAGTTGTCATGCAGGAGTTTTACCTCACACTGGGGAGATATTAGTTGATAACATCTACCTTGTTTAGATTTATTGCTTTAGCATATTTCATGCTAAAAATATTTTTTTACCATCTGCTAAGATTAGCACTGGAGTGGTAATAAATTTCCTTGCCCTGTTACTGTGGTGCAGTTTGGAACCATCTTACACCGCGCTCGGCCTAATTGAAAATGGGATAAGATAAATGATGCTCTTTGAGCCCCTCTCTCAGATGTACCATTGTTCATTACTTCAACAAGGGATGAGCACATCTGATTGTAATTTCAATTGTTAACTAAAACAAAAGTTTCCATGGTGAAAATATGGTACCAACAGCTGTAATTGTCTCAGGGTTACTTGTGAAAATCTCAATATTGTTTGAGTCATAAATTCAGGATTGTTTTGCATTTACACACTTGTTTATCCTCCAACCCCAATGGGAAAGGGGTGAAGTCAAAAAACATGCTCAGGAATGCAGGCACTGCATAGAATACCAGAGCTGAGCTTAAGATGCCCGTGCTTAAAGAAACATCTGCATATTAAAATAAGGAATATTTCAATGGTGATTGCTATCGCAAAAAAGCCCCACCCAATCAAACAGGGAGAGCCACCACTTTATTAATTGTGGTTGGATTAGGTGGTGTTTATAATATAATAGTACAGTTTAGTCTTGTTTCCAGACTCCCACGGGATGTGCCCAGCTCTGATGTTCCTGACATTTACCTTGCAAATTCTTCAAACAGCAGCATCAGTAAAAAAACAGTAAAAGTGGGTTTTTTCCCCCCTAGTTTTTCCTATTAATATAAAATCTAAATAGTAAAGTACTAAAGAAAGCTACATAAACTGGCGGTCCTGACTGCTGATCCCAGGCAAGTGGGGTAGGAAGAAACAAGAGTAGGTCCAATCCATTCTATCTGCCTGCTCTTTCTGCCAATTTAATTTGTGGTGTCATAATTTCATTTTTTTAAGTTAATAAATGTTTCTACTTTCTGTCCCATGGGCAGTTCACATACCTTCCTTTATGATATCTGAAAATGTAGTCTGTAAATTATATTCGTGGCTTTAGAATTTGCTGTAAGTTTGGGATAAATAAGTATATTAGAACATAAAATATTTACGGTAGGAAACACTGGTGATGCAAAGGAAATTAGTGAAAACGTGAGAGAAATTATGTAATGCTGGCTCTTTTTCTTTAGGTACAAGTGTAATTTTTGTGTTGGCAACTTAAGGCCCCATCCTATTTAATTAATTCATTAAACTAATTTCATTGATTTGCTTGAAAAAATAAGGTCAGGCAGTCTCTCTCCATAAGTAATCCACAAACGTGGCTTTTTCTTTCAGAGTCTTAGACTATCTTTGGGGCTGCTCAGAAGTGGGAATGCCTCTGGGAATATTCTTCTTGGGCACATGGTTACAGGACAAGGGGGAATGGTTTCAAACTGAGAGTAGGTTTAGATGGATATTGGGAAGAAATTCTTCCCTGTGAGGCCAGTGAGGCCCTGTCACAGGCTGCCCAGAGAAGCTGTGGCTGCCCCATGCCTGGAAGTGCCCAAGGCCGGGGTGGACGGGGCTTGGAGCAGCCTGGGGTAGTGGAAGGTGTCCTATGGCAAGAGGTGGGACAAGATGGGCTTTGAGGTCACATCCAACCCAAATCATTCTATAATTCTACTTGCAAAGGCTGTTCCATCCTTTGGGTGAAATACGTCGCTCTGGAATTTTCATCTCTTTCTTGATAATAAATTCCTTGATGCCCAAGTCCTGATGGTGCTTTTCCTTACTCAGGGAAAGTCCTCTTGGCTTCAGCCAGCATTTCAGCCATCTCCAGCCTCTCAGCCCTGGCTCAGCTGAGTTTTAAAGCCCAGAAACACGGGGTTTGTGGTGGAAACACAAACGAGAGGAATGCGAGTGGCTGTGCTCTAACACCACTGTATCCCACAGCCCGTTCCCAGTGTCTGTTACTGAAATTGGTATTGTATCTAAAACAATTGCTGTTATTAACAGGTTAAGCTGCTGGGATGTTAAAATAAAGGCTGCCCAGCTTTAGTGCATTTTGTTGTAATCATCTCCCAGATGCCTTGTCGGAAATCAATTCAAGTTCAAAACTGGCTGGAATTGGGAGGTCAAGGCTTCAGCAGACTAAATATTTTATCTTCTGCTCATGTCTGGAGCTTTTAAAGCTGTGTGTTGGGGGCTCTTTTCTCGTATCCCATCTGGACAAAGATGATTGGCTTTGCCATTTTGCCCAGGTTAGGACAAGGTTAAAATCAATTATAATCAATTATTAAGACTCTTCTGTGGCTGCAAAGCTTAAAGGGGGATTTTAAAAGTTGCTCAATTCTGTAACAAGAATATCTTAGTTGCCGGTGTAGATGTCATTATTCTGGGATGTCAGATGTAAATCTTATCTGCACCGGTAATAAATACACAGAATTCCTTCATCTTCTTCTTGTCCTGCATGGTTTGGAACAAGCAGCAATACCTAAAAATGAAGCTGGAGGTGTAGGCAGGATCCAGCTGTCACTTCCATATAGCTAAATGAGAGGGAGCTTTTTATAATTGAGTGAACCAGGTGGTTTTTCTTTCCGGAAATGTATTCAGCTTACTCTGGTCTTCAGAACTCAAATGCTAATTTTCTCCTATGTTTTGGGAACTCCGTGCTTTTATCTTAAAATACAATAGTGTTTATGTATTATAATTCACTCTGCCTGATGTGCTTGAATATACAAGATCGTTGCCTCTCCCTGGGAATGAATCAGTCGTTTTGTTTGGAATAACTTTTGATGTTGGTACCATTCTTCCCATGCAAATCACGTCCCACATTCTCCTCACAGCTTTTGAGTGAATGAGTGAATGAGTGAACAAGTCTCTTTGTCCCCCAGCACCATTGTTTTGGTGCTTTTGAACATAATATTTATACTTTCAATTTACACTTAAGAAAATTAGGAATTAAGAATTAGAATTTCAGAGGAAGACAGGGCCTCTTGAAAAATCAAGGAGAGAGGAAGGATGTGCTGTGAATGTAAGACCTACATGCAGGAAATGTGGGTTTACCTGTTTAATTATTAATTAATTGATTAAGTATTCTTAAGAAAACTGTTAGAGTGATGCTATTCAGCTCATTATCCTCAGCTGTTTAATCTGAGGATAATTTTGGTCCTTTTTGTTTTGAGGAGTGAAACGTTTATAGGAGTTTATATTTTGTTGTAGGGATCGAAGCATAGGACAGTGCATATCATCCACCATCCCATATTGTAACGTACAGGACAGCCTGAAACGCAGTTATCTGGGTGAAAGGCAAGAGTTAGAGGTGTTCTCTCATCTTGGATTTGGCCTTGCTTGTCATGTCCCACTCCACGGGGAAAGGGAACATCCGAGCTGAGTGTGGAAGACTTTGGCTCCGAGCTGGTCACTGGCCCAGCAGAACTGACTGGGATTTCTAGGGCTGACTGGGATCTTCAAAACATGAATCTTTAAAACTTTGCAGAGCTTCTGTGTTCCTTTGCTTTCCCCATGCTCAGAGACAAGTGCTGGTTTGGAGGTGGACTTGTTGAAAAACTTCAGCAAAGGTTGTTCTCACACAGCCCCTGCCGTGAGGTCTCCGGAGGGCTCCGGTTCCTATGGAATTTCCAGATTGTTGCCAGAAGCACAGTTGACCTGATTCTCCTCTCTGTGTGGTTTGAAAAATGTCATATATTTCAGTTGTCATTGGTGCACGTGTTCCTGAATCTGGAATATTTTAAGGGGAATCAAAATCTGCTGTAAAGATCAGCTCCAACAATGAAACTGGATTGTCCCCTTGGTGCCACGAAATGCAATACTTCAGATTTTAAACATGGGCTTGAGATTCTTAATGTGGCCAAAATACCAAATAACTGTAGGATTATAAAAACGCTCAAGTGTTCAAAAGTTTGTAAATAATTTCATGAACTTTAAGAAATATTTCTGTCAAATGCTCATTTTCATGGTGATACTGTAGTTGCCCTCAGCTTCCCAAGGATTTTGTAGTGAGCGGGAGGTTTGAAAAACATGTGTAGGGACACTGTCCTGAAAACCAGATACCTAATGAAAACCAAGGAAAGCAGAATAAATTACCATTGATTTGCTTTCTTTATACCTCATCTCCACATGAAATCACTGAGTTTTTCACAGGTTTTAAGAAAATTGTCACTTTCTGTGTATGTAACATTCAGAATCTCTCGTCACCCCCATCCAAACATTGATATGTAATTATCAAAACAGATAAGCTTGCTCTTGAGCTATCATAAGATGTTATTAAGTTTAAATATTTCTATGCGCACTTATGGCCAGATTTTTTTTTTTTTTAATATTATTCATTTACTTCACTGGAAGATATCTTGGGAAGAAGGCATTGCCACTGCCTGGTGGGAGACCACTGTTCAGCTCAGCAATGGACCTGTAGTAAAAAGACTGGAATTGTGGGCCTTTGCTCCAAGCACTTTACTCCTTGTGGTTCCATAACTGATGGAAAAAATGTTTTAACAAAGCATCCAAGACCAGCAGAGATACTGAACTCGCCATCCTCCTGGGGCAGCCCATATTTATGTTTTAAATGGGTACATCAAAGACTTGGAATTCAAGGTTTATCTTAATCTTTTACGCTGAGATTCATAAGACTACAAAAAGCACTGTAATAGTTTACTTACTAATGATATTTGCAAAAGCCAGTTATTAATAGCTTATGAAGGGAATCAGGCTCCCTTTTTTATCCCAATAATTTATTTCACATCCAGGATTATATCCGTCCTCAATTTCATTTTCATTTGATGAAACAAGAAGTCTAAAGTACAATTTGCAGCGAGTGCCTGGCTGGCCAACAACTATGTGCTAAAATGCCTCAAAAGGCCCTTCCTTCTCAGGCAACACCCCTGAGCTGACATTTCAGTGGCCTTCTGGACTGGTGGTACTTAGGAGAGGAGAGGCACAAGATGAATGTTCTTGGCGAGTCTTTGAAAGTCCAGTGTTTTTGTTGGAGGCAAGAACCCTGTTTCCCTTTCCTTGGGAGGTTCAGGGGAACCTCTCGTTTGGCTAATGAGACACATGGCACCGAATGCCTGAATGGTTTGGGGAGAGATGAAAAGTTCCTGTTTATCCTGCACGGGGAAAACGCAGATCGGGAGACCCACATGTGTTTCTCATTTCCAGGTGCTTTTATCCCAGTTATTTAGATGGATAGAGGCATCAAGCCAGAGTTTCCCCAATAACAACAAAGGTCTTACACTGTCCAAACACACAGCATTCCTGAACCCACTGGTCATGCCACTGAAAAAAGGTTGAAAGATTCAGCGTGGTCTGTTTAAACAAAATAGCTGTGTTATTCATTTCAGCCCTGCACATAGGCACCAGTGTTTATATGGCTGGGGTTCAGTTTTAAAGTGAGCAGAAAATGTTGGTAGAGACTTCTGAAGCCCTGCACTTCCTCAGAAAAGGAAGGATGTTTGCCATGCTCAAGATCGAGAAAGTGAACCCAGTTCCTTATCAGAGAATTTTTTAGTTGCATGATTGTGAAATCAACATTTTCTCTTGCAGTTCTGCCTTCTCTTTTCCCCTCTTGCTCTTCATTGATCACTGCTGATTTTGCTTATTCCACACTCTTTACCAAACCCAGCCAAGCCTGATGCTTTCCCTGCTGACCCAAAACAGAACATCAGGAGAAGTTCGTGTACTCTCCAAGTAGGGAGCCCATTTCAGGAAGCCTGGAACTGAAGCCCTATTTGTGCTGTGTTTTGCCATGAATGCAACTAGTTTTTAGCAGAGAATAACTGGATGAAATGCCAACATTTGTGATTCATGTGGATTTTGCAAACTGCTCCGAAGGAGCTGCTGCAAAGCCTTTGTAATCACAGATAACATTCCTTGGCCTTTTGTTCTGGCATTCGGAGATTTACTCCTGATTCAGCCCTGCCTGAGCATTCTCGGTTAGAGGAGCTCTTACAGGTGGGAGTTTCCCTTCATGTTCTGAAGGGAAGGGTTTGAACAGGGCAGTGGACAATGGAATATGCCAGAGAGAAGCTGCTTGGTGGCAAGCCCCACGGTAAACTTTGTAGCTCTCTTCTTGGGCAAACTGAGTGCCTTTTTTTTAGTTTTCAATGCAAAATATTCTTAGAAGCCGAAACCTAAAATCTGTTTTCTTTCCTTTCTACTCCCTCTCATGTGGGCTTACTCGTTTATTGTTACTGGGTTTCTCATGCATTCTGGCCTGTTGGCATTGAGTATTTAGTAGAGACAAAAAGGAGCTAAGTCCTATTTCTTTGGGAAAACAACTCTGACTTTATAGAGATTTGCACAGATTTTGTAAATACATATTAGATTAAGAGGATATATCATCATCCCAGTTGCTTAGATTTTAAGCCTGTGAACCTTAGCACAAAAATACTTCATGAACAGTTCCATCTATTTTCTGTAGAAGTCTATTAATGAATGTTGGGATCCACATCACTCGTCCAGCTTTCCCTGTCTGCAGTTCTCCTGTTGCTTCCATCCCCAAAAGTACTTTTGTGACACCTAAGTGGCTAAATTAGGAGCAAAATCAAAGATTTCGTTTTGAAGGTATTTTGGTATCTGCAAATGCAGGTAGTTGCATGTTAAGTATTAAAAAGGAAAATGAGCACCTAATTACTGTTGATTTCAGAATTTTGAAACCACAATAGGCCCCAGGAGGCTCCCTTCTCTTAAGCCTTGGTGCAGAGCATTTCTGATTGTTTGGGTGTCTCTCAAGACAAACCCAGTCAGACAGGAGAAACAGCAGAAGGCCTGAGAGGAGCCCAGGCCACATGAATCTGGCTAATTCCGGTCTGGCACATAAATCTCCTCCCAGGTGACTTCTCCAGGTTCAGTCACACTTTGATCTTTAACTCTCATCTTCTGTGTGCTGTAGCTATTTCAATTCCATTAATTAGAGCAACAGTAATTCCTCCTCCTGAAGTAAAATAAATAAGCAAAAAATAAACCGTCACACCTTCTGCTGGATTCACACCTGGCTGTTTAAAATGCTTACAGAATCACACAAGGTAGAAAGTAATTGCATTACATTAAACTGATATCCACAGTCTTTCAACAAATTCCTTTGTTTCCATGTAAAACAGTTTCTATAAATGCATTGAAATTCCTTTCCCTCTACTCAAAGCTTTCTCCTAACTCTGTTAATTCTATGTGAACACCTCCCTTCATCACAGCTGTTGTATTTTACATCAACAACCTTTTATGAAAGTTTTTCTTTACCTGGTGCCTTGAGACAAACCAAGCTTCAGGTTTCTGGAATGAGCTCACAATGGAAGTTTTGCTGTGTTTAGTATGTCTGTATTTCATACATTTGAAGGCATGAAATGTCTAAGCAAAGGAAGTGGTTTCACTTGAATTTACAGTCATGTTCTCATTGAAACTATAGGCTGCGTTTTCAGCTGCATCAATGTGGAAGCCTAAAACAACATCATCTTTAATTGCAAGCTCATAAACTGAACAAGTTCATAAATGTTCATAAACATTTACATTCTGTTTCTGTGTATCCAAAGCTTTGTGTGAATGTGGGAGGACAAATTGTCTGGCATGAGAAGAAACAGAGGGATTTGGAATAATGATGGGCTGAGCAGAGAGGGAGCCACACAACCCGTGTGGGCGGCAGAAGTGAGAGTGGGGCATCTCAGTGCGAGGCAGGGCCCACAGGGGGACTGGAAGCTCTCTGTGGGGTCTGTGGGGCTGCCCAGCAGAGACTTGGGGAAAACAGAGCCAGTATTTCTCTAAAATCATAACCACTCGTGAGTGTGTGGAATGGATTTCATCACAGTGTAAATAAGGGCAGGAGAAGTGCCGAGTTCTTGTCCAAGCTCACTTGTTCCTGACCAAATACGTTATCTTTTATGGACATGTGGGGTCTGGACAATGGATCTGCCCATGGCTGCAGCAACTACTGGGCCCAATCTCTCTTTCATATCTTACAGATTAATAAAGCTGGTGTTAAATGACCTTGGCTTGAGAGTGATGCGAGCCATGAGCATCTGGTGGCACATCTGAGACAACTGGGCTGGGCCAGAGCTGTGAACATCCCTTCAACCGAGTCCTCTGGCACCATGTTCATCACCAGACTGAGCAATCTGAGCTACTGCAGCTTTCTCCCACCGTCTGCAGGGCCTCCTGTGTGAGAAACAGATCCCTCACTTGGCCCTAAATATTCTCCAGCAGTGCCTTCAGTCAGTGCCTCCTGGGGACTCAGAAGTCATGCTCTGTCATTCAGTCTCTGTCCATCAAAGAAATTGCTTTCTTCATAATTTCCCTTCCCAGGCCTCTTCTCCACGTGCAGGTGATTGAGTCCTCCTGTAGCTGGGCTTGGTTTGAGCCAACAACAGCAGGACAATGACAGTGAGGTTGGGTTGTTCTGTGGCATTTTATGTTTTCTAGGCACAACATCTCCTCTGCAGTTGCAGATTTGTTAGAAACAAATCTGAATAATGCAACTGCAATTAATATTTCCTCACTATTCTTCTTTAAATAAAGCCATTGGAAGTGTGGGTGAATCTAAGGACATTGTGTCTGTTCTTTTCATAAAATCTAGTGCTGACGTGGTTACTAAATAAGGACTTCTTTTTTATATTTACATGTTGTTATTAATAGACATGTTATAGACATAAGTAATGGACAATAGTGTTTCTCTGATAAATCCCCATAAATGTATCTTTTTACTGCTTTTATGTTTGGGGTCTTTTTTATTGGCACATTCCTAGTGGCATTTTTCCATCTCAGGAGGAGCGATAAATGTCCAGTTGGTTTTTTTTGAATGATCTTCAAGAACAGGACTGTGTGGTTGGTGACAGGAAGGTATCTTACTTTGAATTTTTGGTGATGATGATGCCAGTAATAGCAGGGGGGTGCTTCAATATCAGTGTCTTTGTACTGACCCTTGGAAACATCTGTAAAATCTGTGACATTTTTAGCTGTGCTGACTTTCCTTGACACCTCTTAGTGGTTGGTTTGGTACATCTTCACCCAGAACAAACATTCAATGTCACCTTTCTCTGCCTGTCAGCACTGTCCCGGCCTGCCCTGATCACATTTACATTGATTAATATGTTGTGCTGAGTAATGAACCCTCCCCAAATTTTGTATAACTGCATTTGCTCTGCAAATGACAACAGCTCACTTTGACTTGAGACCCAGTTCTTTCGGAGGTGCATCAAGGTCTTCCTCCCTTTACTCAGAAGAGTAAAGTCACTGATCTGAAACCAGCAACTTGTGAAACACAGCCCTGACTTCGGCTTTCCATCAGTGTTTGTATTGGAAGAAAGTTTAAAATGGGGACAGATTGCCTCAGGGAAGTTAGTGCAGCCAAGGCCCAGGTTGTTGTAGTTACTCCTTTTCTGTAGTCAGAATCCCTGTCCTCTGCTGAATGTGAGGAGGGTCATGTCCCTCTTATATCAGGAGTTAGCAGCAGCTAAGGTCCATCCTTCCAAGAATTATGGTTCTTTATCTGGTCTTTAAACTGTATTTTAGTGAGAAGGTGTCTATGGAAAACAAGGACATTTTTCATATTCTAATGCTTACTCTGCATGCAACAAAAGGGAATTGCATCCCATTTGCCAAGCTCTGTTCCTAGGTGCATATTCTGATAAAAATCCTTTCCCATCACGCTTTCCCCACGTTTTCAAAGCGCTTCAGAAGTGTTGTGGGATCTGCTGGAATGAGGTGTTGTTATTAAAGGTGTGCAGGTGAAACCATCCATCTTGATTTTTCCCCTTATCCACTGAGGTGGACAAATCAAATCTTTTGTCTCTTTGGGGGGTGGAGGGAAGTAATTTTTACTAAATTTCACAACAGTAGGCTGAGGAAATTATCTTCCTATTTCTGCTGTGTCTGGCATTCTGCTTTAGTTGGTCTCAGGTAAAGACTTCAGCTCTACACTCCTGCATTGCCTTCCTTCCCCAGAGAAATGAATTCCTTACAGAAACTTGTGTGCTGTTTGAATTTTTGCATGTTTATATGTTCTGTGTGAAGCTGTAGCAACGCCTTAGGCACATAAACTTGAATAAAACATTTTAAAAAAACCCAAATCCCCAAACCCAGCCTCAGTACCTGTGCAAGGGGTCTGGTGCTATGGAGATGCTGCACCCCCTTTGCCTGAGTCTGCATGAACAGGAATTGAGGGCATTACAAATCTTGGGGTGAAATTCATCCTTTCTTGCCATCTGATATGTTTTTTTCAGCATCAAATGATTTGAACCGTTGCAAACTTTTTCTACGCAGATGCCATTTCATTTTTGACCATTTCTCGTGGCTCATGACATAGAATTTGTGCTGGTAAAGCAGCCCCCAAATTCCAGCTGATAATTCCAGGAGGTGTGACAAAGCAGCAGTGCCCTGATGGTTCTGATGCTGCTGGGTGGCAGTGCTGTCCCTCTGCGTTCCAGCATGGATATGAAACCCGGAGCAATTAGCATTTCCTCCTACTGTAGCTTTTAAAGTATTTTTATTTTGCTACCGTCTAGTTCATTAAAAAGGGTTTTCAAGCTCCCGGTAACAGAATTACTATTGACAATTTCATTAGAACCATAATTCCAGCACTTTCCAGAAGATGCAGTGTGATCCATGGTCACAGCCTGTCCATCTCCAGTATATTCACAGATCCTTGGATTCTGAAGGGCCAAACCCACCAGTTTTTGTGAACTGGATTTTAGCCCTGAGTTCCACCAGCCTCAAAAGTTCTGGGAGAATTACAGAGCTGTCAGCTGCCGTCTGACTGTTCCCATGGCTGGAAAGATGCTTCATGTGCAGGTGTGCTAAATTTATAATTGCAATTTATAGACAGCAGTGCGGGGCCCAGCCTGCCAGGCTGGGGCAACCAACGAGCAGCACAGCCTGGGGGGGAGCTGTAAACACACAAGGAACAGTTTGTGAGAGATCAGCAGCTGTCTGGGGTCGTGCTCCTTGGAATAGAAACTGTCTGGGCTCTCCTGTCTCAGCTCCCTCTGCCCAGACAGGCATTGCAGTGTTGGGATGAATTGCTGCCCTCTGACACCCTCGGTGTTCCTGTTCTCTGCTTACCGTGACTCAGGATGTCCTCAATAATAAACTCAAATACAATTCAGATAAGGTATTCAGTTTCTAAGTTATTATTGGTATTATTGTTGGATTTACAGGCTGTTTACTCTAGGACAAGAATAACAGTGGAAAACCAGAAAAGGAAAAAATCCTCCCTCTCTTATCCCAAAGTCATCCCTGTGTGGCAACTTCTTGTTCGGGGAGACTTTCAAACTTGGATTAGGACACAGCAATAGGAGAGTTATGCTTTTCCTTAAAGGCAGTTTCTATGTGAGCTTCTGAAAGTTTGGATCTTTGGAAAAAAGTCTTCTGAGTCATTTAGCAGCACTTTTTTGGGTTGGCTTAGATGGGAAACATTTCAAGACTATTATGTAAAGCAGGAACAGTCCAGCAAAGCATATGAGAAACGGGTGAAATCCTGGCCCTGGTGATGGGGAAAGCACAGTCTGGAATCAAATCAGGTCCTTTCAGACCCAAAAGTGTATTTATTTGATGTTTGGAGATAACATCAATGCGCTCTTTGTAATTGCTGGCAGGATAAAGTTGGCGTAGAAAGGAAGATCTTTCAGAAAGAAGTTGACAGCTCATGCAATATTTCTATTTAACACAGGCTAAAGGAGATCGGAATTAATTTGGTGTTCTGTCAACCTCCACAGACACTCCCTAGCTGAAGTCTGGTGTGTTTTCATTTAGGGTGGTTTGCACAGGAGTTAAACTGGATGCTGGGATCCACCAGAGAGAGTTTGGGAGAGACACATTTATTTCCAATTGTGTTTTTCAGTGTTTTGAACTGAATGGTTTCTCGCTCCACCTCTCACATTAAGACTGATTTTGTTCCAGGTTGATACTCTAGAAAGAGTTCCATGGAAACACTCTGGAAAAGTTGTTATATTTGACCAAGAAGGGGAACCCCCCCCAAAAAAACCCCCACAACAAACTAACACCCCACCTGAAAATCAGCCATTATAATTTGAGTGTAATTTGATTCAGGTGTTTTCAACAGGTGCCCCTCATTAGAGAGAAACCAATCCTGGGCTCTGGAAGCCAAGAAAAGTGGGGTAGGGGAGAGGCAGGCCAGTACAATCCTGATTTTTAGTCTTCTCAGTGTGGATTTAGTTACCTATTTGGGCAGCTAAACTTAGTTGATGAGTTTGTAATTAATTAGATCTTGGTTTAAAATCACTCTGCAGAGTTTTGCTCCTCGATTTTCTACGAATAAGATGATGGAAAGCTAGATTTGATTTTTAGACTTTCTCCAGCTGGAGTGAGCTGGTCTTGACCTGAAAGTTCTTTGTCTGCCACCAGTGGCTCCTTGGAGAACAGAGAGGCTTTTCTCCAAAGGTAAGTTTGTGTGTTCTGTGGAAGCTTTCCAGGGTTATTTGTTGGTTACACGGGTGGTGCATATTATTGGAATGGGTATGAAATATGGAAATATATATGGCAATATATAATTATTATATATAATAATTATGCTGGGTTTGTGTCTGGCTTTGCTTTGGGAATTAAGTATGCATCAGCAAAAGTCACGGAGTTAAATATGTCTGTTTTTAATGAGGGAAACAAATGCATTGATAAGACATTAGAAAATAGCTTAATGCTGAGGAGAAAATGAATTCTCTGTTTCCAAAGCCAGCTAAGGATATCATTTTGGCTTTCAGCATTTTGAGAAGTTGTGTGTTTGTGTTTTAGCATTGGGATTGGGAAGTGATGGGAAACAATTCCTTACCTAAGCTTATCTCTTGTTTTTTATTTTTTTAATGCAAATTGCTAAATGGTGCTTTGAGATGAGGCAGTAATGTGTGTTACAGAGCTCCTATAGGGCTGAGCAGGGAAGTCTGGTGTTTCTGCTGTAGGGCTGTGGCTGGTGGAGTCCAGGGGAGAGAGAAAATGGCCACGTGAATGTGGAGAAGGGGGTGGCTGACACCAAGTGCTAACGTGGTCCCAGTTTTGTAGCTGTAAACTGAGGGCAACTTGATGCTTTCTTTTGACTCTACAGACTGAGATGAAATTTGTGGATGTTTTTAGCTGGAATACGTTGGAAGTAGAAAATCTCCTAGTCAAAATAATTGTGGGGGTGCTTAGTTTAGAAGGAGTTGGTTTGTGAGAGGCACTTGAATAGTCTTAAAGAATGAAAGGTCATGAGGCAATCGTTCTTCACCAAGTGTTGAACAAGAAATAATTGACTTGATTATTAGTGAGGTTGATTTTATTTTTTTTTTGGTAATTATTTTTAGTGCAGATGTAAACTCCCTAACCACGGGGATGAACTGCTGAGAGCAATTGTATAACCTTGCAATTAGAGGTGTTAAATAACAAGATGGAAAAACACCTGTTTAAAAATCATGCAGATACACCTGAACCTGATTCAGGGCCTGAGGATGGACTCTCCAGTCTCTCAGGATCCTTTCCAGCTTTTGGTGTTCCTGTAGTTTTGCAAACAGCCTTCAAGTTTTTGGCAAAGAAATTAAAATGGTGACTGTTTTCAGCAGCACTTGTTTTATTTGTTTGCATAGTCATTAATCCCTGGATTTATTGAAAGAAAATCCAAACCTAGCAGGAACTTTTAAGGAAGGATGGTACTTTTGTTTGGTTTAAACTTTGCCAGACTTTCTGGGCTGATGGAATTAAGGGAGGGAGAGGCACTGCTGATCTCAGAATCACTGAATGGGTAACACCTGTGGGTGGCTGCAGGCAGAAGTCAAGACCCACAATCCCAGGCACCATTGTTTTTGGACCTAGTTCTTGAAAATAAAAATGGGAGAGTCTGGCCCATGTAATCCTAGGAACTGCTTGCTCATCCCTGCTTTTCCACCTTGTTTGAGGTAGTGTTTGCTGTCCTTTACATAATGAAAGTCTGGATCCCTCTGTTCCCTGTTGAATGTCCACACACAGATCTCAGAAGCCTGATGGGAAGTTGACTTTAACTTGTCTCATACTGTCCCTTACTGAGCCACCATAAAGCAAAAATATGGTTGAAAATGAGGAAAATCAGGGCTGAAAGTTGCAGTTTATTTCTGGTTTTTCAGGTGTTATCTTTTCTGAAAAAAACTTAATGCCTGTATCTGGAAGCTTTGCTCACTGCTTAAAACAGTGGCACAGAATATTTCTAAAACAATGGGGTGGTGCATTAATGCACTGAAGCTGTGTCCCAGTCTGATCAAAAAATCACTTTATGGAGACTATTTCTGCTGCTTGGTTTGTTTTGTTATTTTCCTACCTGTAAAAATCGAGTTCAGGCTTCAGGCTAAATGAATTGAGAAGTTGTGTATCATATTTTGATCACTGTTATTTGTAAATCAACTCAATTTTAAGATTCAGAAGGTAATTAATTAATGTTAAATGTTGGGCACAAGGAGGTTGGTTCTGCAAGCTTGTGTATGTGTCTAACTATTAGAAATATTTATTATTAGAAAAGGAGGGTTAAGGAATTTATTCACTACACAAACTTTTGCTTTGCTACTTTATTTTTATCCCAGTGATATATCAGTAATGGTTGATTGTGCTTGATATGGAAAAAAACAGCCTTAAAGACTTAGTGTGTTTTCCTGCTTTATTAGTTTTTTATTCTATGACTGGAGTCCTGCTCTAAATGCAGTTTGTCACTTTTTTAATTATAGGGAGGGAACACCCCACAAATCTTTTAATTTATAAATATGAAACCAAACATTTTGATTGAAACTGATGATTTTTGTTTATATTTTCATTGGAAAATTTGTCAGAGGCTTTTCTGTTCCTTCAAAAATAAACGGTAAGGTACAAATTCTGTAACAAAACCGGGAAATGTTTCATCTGAAGTTCTCTGACTGTTAGTAATGAAAAAAACCACAGTCTGTTTGCTCTTGTTTGTAGAGAAATTCTGCTGCATTTTGACCTCGTTCGCATCTTTCAGCCAAAGCTCTTGGCGAAAGGCACCTACTGCTTTTGGAACTGCATTGTGAAGTGGGATCAACATCTCCATAGGCAGCTCTCCATCAGTACAACATGAATATAATTTTTAATGGTCCATTTTATCACTGGTTTTATTTGCAGCCCCACTGTGCCATAATTAGGGATGATCTGTGCTGCAGTAATTTAGACTCCCAGTTTTACCTCATCCTTGGCCCAGCATTCTTCTTCCTTGCCTGTCCTGTGTGTGCTGGAAAGCTCTGGTGAGAAAAGTCAGGAAGGAAAAAAAGATATCCAAGGAGTTCAGTCAGACATGGATTTAATGTGTGTTGCTTACACAATTGCTTCATCTAAGTGGGTTTTTCCTCCCTTACAATCCCCAAGCTGACTCCTCCCAAGCTTTCCCTGTCCCACAGCACCTCAGGGCCTGCTGCAGGTGTTGCCTGGTCCCTGCTGGGGTCAGGTGGGATCAACGAACCCTGCAGCATCTCCCCTCCTTTCCGTGTTCTCAAATCTGTTCCCATACCTGTATCAGGTGGTCTTTGATCCTGCAAACAATTCCTGATTCCAGTTGTTGTTTGCTGCCTGTGCTGGGCTGTGATAGGAGCACTCTTACATCTGTACATGTTAATCTGCCCATGCTGAGCCGTGCCCCTGGGTGGCCTTGTCGTTCACAATCAGTGTCAGCCTTCCCTATGCTTAGTGTTTGGGCTTAAATAATCATATTTTACTTCTCGGAGACATTGCTTTGCAGCAGACCATGGAATGTCAAGTGGACGTTATCATTAGTTTGGCCCTGCTCCTGGGGTGCCTTGAAAGTTTGGCTGTTTATTGAAAAATCCATTTCCTTTAGGTGAGGAGATAAATTAGATTTTTTTTATTTTTTTTTTAGCTATCAGAAAATGTGACAAGAGGCTTCTTGCATATTGCAGTGACTGAAAAAATAAAGCCCTTTGCTAGCTCATGTTTACAGTATACCAGTTTGGGTACAAATTACTCACGATTCTTTGCTTTGGAGCTGAATGAAAAATCTCATAGTCCCACATTTCAGGGAGGAGGGATATAAAAGAGAACACTTTCTCTCATAATGTTTGGTTATATCCATGTTTCTTCTGTGTTGAAAGATGAAAAAGATAAAAGGGAAGGTGCTATTCGTGAAGTGTAGACTTTCTATAGACCGGGAGTTAGGAATTTGGCTTAAGCAACCGGTGAGGGTTCAGTACTTCTCATTTTATTGACGTGGTTTGCACACATTAACCTGTTTTCTAGAGCAGAAATGTTCTAGATGTGTGATTTCTGTTGGGGTTTCTCGAGACTGCTATTGCTCACAGAAGTTCATTGTCCCTAGATTTGAGTAGGAGATTCTTATTTGATTTGTAGAGCAAAAGAATTTGAAGGAAAAAAATGAGCTTTTATTTGAAAATCTGTTTTTTTCCTTAGTTAAGTTTGTCATAAGCTATGACTGACCTATAGGTAATTGTTTGTCCTAGAAACCATCATGGCTACTAAATACATGGAATAAAAAAAAAATCAAGGTTGTGCTGAAATGAATGTAGTTAAAATTCAGAAAGTGAGATTCCTTAATTAACTTAATAAAATTACTAATGGAAGCATTTTAACTGCTAAATTTAATTTAGTTGTCAAGATATCAGGCTACAAAGAGGAGGGAAGAGTGGAAACTCTGCTTTCCATTATGATGTGCTCTATTATAGAATAAATTTGCTTAAAATGAAATATATCACAAAAAGCCATCAATGACATCTTAATTTGGAACAGCCAGTTGAAAAGCAATTAGACTGTGAAGCAATCAGTTCTAGTAAATCAGTGTTTCCCTTTACATAAACATACGTTTTTGCTATTTATAAATAGGAGAGACTCCCAGAGTCTCAAGTAGCAAGAACTTTGATTGTGTTTCTGCTGTATGTGTGTTCTATTTTACATCACAAAACTGTCAAAACAAAAGCAATTGGGGCTTTGATTGGGAATTGATCCAGGGAAATGCTGGAGCAGAGGTTTCATTTTAACCGTTCCCTTGAAGAGCATGGCTCCGTGGGGTCTCCTGTTCCCACTGACAGAGGCTCATCTGTAATGGCAGATTTTCTTTCGAAATTAGCCTAAACCCACTTCTAGGAAAGTAAAAAATTAGAAACACTGAAGAAAACTTCACCTTGAGGATTCAAGTTGTCTATTCTTGCGTTTATCCTACTAAGACCCTTGGTTTGGATGGCCGTGAGTGAATCCCATATTCCAGGGACAGGGTGGTTTCCTATGGAAGGGCAGCTCAGCACACCCGTTGTGCCTGGAGTGTAAAGTTGGTGTTGTGGGATCTGCTCAATGCCAGGAGCTTCACTCCTACATGGAGCTGTGTGAATGGAAACTATTAATTTTTCTTTTTTGAAGGGGGATGCTTGTGGCAAGGGAGGAAGGTGGAATTCTGCTTCAGAATCATAGAAATTTTGGAGATAAAGTGGGAAATTTCTATGCTTTAATTTTTACCAGGCAGTTATTAACCTTTTAAACTTTGCCAGAGCAACAGATCATTAAGTGAAATTTGAACAAAAGAATTTAATTCTTACATGACACAGGACTCCTGGTACGGCTCAGATCCTCACAGGGTTGAACTATTTTGGTGTTTTCCTTACAGTAAAATCTTTGAGCAGCTCTGGTCTGGGTGCCACCGCTGAGGCGGGAAACAGCTGCTTCCATTTGGATTAGTGCTTGAGGCAGGGATCTGTAAATGTTAGAGGTACTTGTGGGTGCTCTGGGAAGTGAGTTAGACCAGCATTAAATGATGTTAGTGAATGTGCTGAGAGGGAATATCCGAGCAAGTGAAGCAGGAAAGTGACACCTGTAGTGAAAACTGAATTCATCGAAGACCTTTCAGCTGGGAGTTTTCTCTCTCTCTGACAGGCAGCCCATGACTTGAAAGTTTATTTTGTTTTTCATAATGTAAGAGCAATTTGCCTGAGAAATCATAACTACCACACTTTTCAGAGGCAGATTTTGGCTTTGTCTTTGAAGGTGAATTTGACTGGATGTGGTCCCCTCTGCTGTAGCTGTCCCTCACTGAGGCGGTACCTCGGGAGAAATGCCGGTGGCGTAACTTAGAGCAGTGCTCAGAAGGCAGCCTGGGATTAGAACAGCTTCACGTGCTGTGCCTGCACACAGCTCGGATGCAACAAAGTATGCAAGCTCTTTAAGCCCAAACTTATTATTCAGAGTGTACAATTGTAAAGGAAAGTGTTACAGTTTAACACAGGGCTCTTGGGAATGTGCTTTCAGTAAATATGCTGTTTATAAAGCAGCTTTTTTGCAAGCAGCAAGTTTATTATTAATTCTAATTTCATCTCTTTGGTTTTAAATGCGTATATTTTTGCTGGTGATTTCAGGAGTTAAGCTGGAGGCACTGGTGAAAATGCAGCGTGTTCTGTTAGTTGTTGTGAGCGTTCTTCTGAAGACTTTTATCATTGAGTACACTTTGTCTTTTATGTTACTGGGAAATGATTCTTTGATATGCCTCTCTGTATATTTCATAGTAGTGGTGTAAACCTGGTGGTAAAACAGTGCACAGCTATTTTGCCTTTAACCTGTTTTGATCACAAACCCATTAGTTTGGGATCACAAAAATCAAGTTCCTTTAGTTCAGCAAAGCTCTGTTGGTTTCCTTAGTCAGAAGCTGAGCTACATCTGCAGCAACTTTCCCATTTTGGGGGCAGTAGTGATGTGTTGCTCCAACTCCTGGAGCAGGGGAGCCTTTACTGAGCAGAGAGGATGTGCAGGCAGAGGTGCTGTCCCTAATTACTGCCTGCTGCAGGACTGTGCTCTCCAGATTCTCTGTCACATGAGAGAGCTCCAGCTTTAAAGATGAACTGGCGACTGTTCAGTACAGAATCTGCTGTTTCTGGATTGTGCCCTCTTTGGGAGTTCTCACCTCCTTTTTTCCTTAATAGACTTGCAGGTTATGGTCATTTTTGTTGTCTTCATGGTGCTTTTATGGGGGCAAAAGGCAGCTGAAAGTGCTGTTGTTACCCCAACTGTCTTGCTTCTCTTCTCCTGCTGCCTTTCATTCTTCACAGAGTAATTGGAGAAGAATAAACAGAAGAATACCCAGTTATATTTTGATGTGAACAGTGTGCATCATGACCATGACTTGTGTATCAGAGAGCTTCAGTTTCCTGTTGACTTGGTGGCATGATATTTAACATTCTCTTTTATAAGTTTGTTGTTTACAGCAATTTTGTATTTCTGCTTAGCCTAATGATTACAGCAGAGTCCACCCGGGAGAGTTCAGCCTCCAGCCTTTGAAGGCCTCATTTGAACATCTTTGCAACTGTAAGGAATGGCTTGAGGCTGTGCTATTTAACACAAAAGAGAAGAGGAAAAACCCGATGAAAAAGAAAACCCTCTTCTGTTTTTTCTTGTCCTTTTTCTGGATTGTTAACTGGCTCTCAAAATATAGGTCAAAGATATGTGGATGTGTAGTAAATAAGGGCTGGGGCTGGTGCAGCTGTTACTGGAGGGTATGAGGCACTTTGTCTGAAGGCACTGAGTGTTTAACATAGCCTCATCCCTTCCTACCTTTCCCATTCCTGCTTCTGCTTGTTCTTTGGTCTGGTGGCTCATATCACACCAGCCACTCTTCCTCTCCAGCTTTTTATGATCCCTTCTGAGGGGCACGAAGAACGTGCAGTACAAACATATTTTGCACTCACCTCAGGTAGTTTCTCTCAGTAATTTGCATTCCATGATGTGCTTTGTCGTCTTGGATTCTTCATTCCCATTGAGTAGTTGATTACTTGGAAGGCAAATTCCATGTATGGGCAGGGGACCTTGAAATCAGCTCGTGGGGTAGAGTACAGCCCAGTTTCTGTGTGTCCCACGGATGTCAGCCCCTGTGCTGGCTGTTGAATGACCTGTCCCCACCTGTGTGGTGCAAGGTCACTTTATATTTACAGGGGCTATTTTCACAAGCTGTGATTTGTATCCTGATACCTATTTATTAATTTATTTGCATTTTTGCCTTGGCATCACTGAGGGTTTAACAGAGATGATCCCAGTTGGAGCCCTCTGTATTTGCATACTGTGCCTGCCACGGTGATCTGTTGCTGAGGCACTCATTTGAGAAGTCAAAAATACGAAAAAGTCTTTTGTTTTTAATACACAGTATTATAGGTGAATTAAGCTATTTTTTCAGACGCATTGCAGCAGTTCAGAAATATTGTCATTTAGTGTTGACTGTTGTTTTCATTCTTTGCTTCCACCCCCCATTCCTTTGTTTTCCTTAGCAAAGGAAAGCACAGGTTATAGACTTTATTAATTTGGATATAATGGAAGAACAGGCCAAGGGGAAGCAGCTGCAAGGCAACTTTTAAGTGTAAATTATGGCATGGTACATGAACTTGATGGTATAAATCTCACAGCACTTAATAGGTTTGGGACACTAAAATATTGTGCAGGACACAATCTGTGTTGGGAAGTCTCATTTCCCATTGATCTGGATGTAAATATCTTCCTGATTGGAGTTGATTCCCCAGAACCTCAGGTTAATGAGGAATACGTTTCCAGAGGACCACAGTCCTTGGAGCTGTAGTTTGTTTTTCAGAGTATGCTGAGTTGGTAGGGTACAAGGTCCAAACTGCATATATCTGTCCCAGGGATAAAACTAAAGTATTTTTCTAGGAATCTCTGCCTTTTGGAAGGAGATAAACCTTCAGTGTCATTCTCTGCAGGTACTGAATCATGTCCTTAGCTTTTGGACATAATTTAGGCTTCTTTTTAGTTCCCAATGAGTACTAAAATAGCTTTTAATATGTCCACAGAAGGAATTGCATAAATAGACTTCTGCAATATAATTTTTGTTGGAATTTTCTAACTAAATATAGTTATCTCATGTGATTCCAACACCTTCCTAACTGGCTTATTACATCATTGACCGATGACCTTAACTCCGCTGTCTAGAAAGGGAAAATGAAATTAAAAAGGGAAATGAGGTTCCACAGGAAGCAAAGCTGGGGAAAAACAGGCATCTTGAACTGCACATGGGCAGCATCTCGGTTTCAGGCAGGTCCTGCAGTGGTGGGTTCCACTGCCATTCCAGAATGGTCCCACTGACAACCAGGTGGAGCAGCTTCCTGGGGGACAAGGCTGAGGGAGGCCATGACAAACAAATCTTTCAGGCAAGCAGATGATGTCAACCACTATATAAATTTTTTTTGTAAGCACTTGCTGTTCCTAAGAAAATCAGAGATTTGATGCTCCTTCTACTGTTTTGCTTGTTGTTCTTAATGTATTAAGTAGCTCTTGGAGCGGCCGCCTTCGTGTGTCTGCGGTCCCCAGGACAGCGCTGATGATAATGGCAGTAATACTTATCACTTAAATGACATTTTACAAATTCCAAGTGTTGGCCAACAAACATTAATTAGCTCTCACAAGAGCCTGGCTGTGAAGTAGGTAAGTGCTGTTATTCCCCAGTGGCACACAGGGAATCAAAAGCAGAGAGGTAAATCCTTCAGGGAGTCACCAGCACTCAGTCAGGAACTGAGGCTGGCGACTTTCTGCTTCCCAGCTTTGTGTCAGAGGATGCACTGCCTGCATCACAGCTTTAAAATGTGCTCCTGAATTCACAGAAAATAGCCTGGCATATTGGTTCTGCCATCCTTGCACCTTCAGGTGGAGCTTACAGGGCTCTGGCAGAGATTCACAGGGAAACTGCTCCTGTGCCTCAGTCACAAACCTGAATTTTGCTGTTAAACCATTCCTTGACACTTTTCTTTGGGCATGCCCAGAGGTGTGGTAGGCAGAAGTATGCAGAGAGAAAGTTGAGGTGTCAGTGTGGTAAAATTATCTGCACACAGGTCAAAATAGACTTTCTTTTTTAATGCAGAGATGCTTTACCAGAAGTTCAGAATGAATGCAGTTGTATCATTGCTCAAAAAGTATCAGCAATGTCTGCTGATAGTGCTGGGAAGAGCAAAATAATAAAATCAAAACCATAGCAGAAAGGTTTGGATTGGAAGAGACTTTAAAGCCCATCTTGTTCTAACCCCTCTGGTGTGGACAGAGACCACCTTCCACTATCCCAGGCTGCTTCAAGCCCAACCTGGCCTTGCACACTTCCAGGGATGGGGCAGCCACAGGTTCTCTGGGTGACCTGTGCCAGGGCCTCACCACCCTCACAGAGAAGATTTTTACTCTTAATATCCACTCTAAGCCTGTCCTCTGTCAGTCTGAATCCATTCCCCCTTGTCCCGTCACTCCATCCCTTGTAAGCAGTCCCCCTCCCTCTTTCTTGTAGATTCCCTTCAGGTACTGGAAGGCCACAATTAGGTGACCCCTAAGCCTTCACTTTGCTAGGCTGAACAAAATGCAGGGATCTTTCCTACCTGTCCTAGATTGTCATGGAGACACTTCTAAAACTGTTTTGATCACTATGTGCCCCTGTTTGCTGTGCTTGGATTGAGTGAATTACTGGAATACACCATTCAGAAGTCCCTCCTCTTCCCAAATTCCTGGCTTGTAAGCTTCTCTCAGAAGTCACCAGCAATTTTTTTCCAAGGAGGTTATCACACCGGAGCGGTGATGATCTGTGCCGCTGTGGCAGCCATTCCTGTATCCTGGTAACAGCCAGACAGAGCCCAGGGCTCCAGTGTTTGATAGACTCTGGGTCCATTTATGTAATGAGTTCCCCCCCATGGAAATTTTGCAGTCTGCAGTAAAATCACGTTTAATAAACCGTTTCTAACTGTCTTTCACTGCTGTTGTATCTTAAAATAGTTCTTATTGATCAGCAGATGCAATATCTCTGAATATTCTTGGGTGCTGTAAAGGTCCCTTCTGTCTTTTGGTGACCCTGTAGATCAAATATTAACAGCTCAAGTTCTGCATTTTCTGCTGGAAAATACATTTCTGAGCAGGATGTTTTGCATGTCTGAAATCCAGAGCTTGACTGTCCACCTACAGGTGAGAGGTGCCCTTGCCTGTGGCAGAGGGTTGGAATTGGATGAGTTTTAAGGTCTCTCCCAAACTAAACCATTCCATGATTAATCCCAAATCATCTTTCCAGGACACTGCCCACATCTGCATTTAAGATGTCATGGATCAGATCAGTGTAGTCAAACTGACACTGTTTTAAATGTCTCTCTGGCTTTCCCAGGTTCTGTTCCTTCATTTTTGTGCTGCGGGTATCGGCAGCTACTTTGACTGAAAGCTGAAAATAGCAGTTACAGGTATTTTTAAGTTTGGAACCTTGACAATATACAGGAAATTAATTATCTTTGAATTCCATACTTTTTAATTTTCCATCCATTCTCAGTTAACTGCTTGTGCAAAGCCAGAAGAGGAAACTCACAACTGTAGGCAGTTTCCTGGCTATTTGAGACAATTTTAGGGACAAGGCAGTGGATTAAAGCCCTGTGTGAATGCTGTTCACAATAAAGGCAGTTTTGAGATATTTGTCTCTTTTTATGAATAGCCAAAGGATCATCAGTAAGCATGATTAAATTCAAAAAGCTGTGAAGAAGAGGCACTTGTGTATGTGAAGTCAATAATTGCAACAAACCCATATTGTCTTGCAATTACAAAGGTGCCTGTGCAGTCCATGTTGGTATTTGATTAAGGAGAGAGGAAAAAGCTCAGTGCAAGCCAAATACCTTCAAAAAAAACTCAACAGAATCTGTGTTCTGAATGTACTTGGGTGAATCTAAATACTGAAACACACATGACAAATAGAAATCATGTAGTGCTTGGAGACCTCTACAACCTCAAATCATTACTCACAATTTATTTGCTTTTCTCTTTGTAAATCAAAACTTTATTGTTTGAAGATATTTATGGCATTCAATTTCCTGGTCATTTAGTGGGGCTGTAGGAAGAAAAGTGAACAATTTCAGTGTTTTGCCTTTGCCTTTCTCCTCATTTTAGTGCGTGCTGTAGCACATAGAAATGTATGCAGGTGTGTAAAGAAAATGTCATGTAGTTCTTAATCTTTCATCCACCCAAATTTGCCTTTTCTTTTTTCAGTTATGTTCCCATCTTCACCCTCTTTGCCCATCTTTCTGTCTGTGTTCCTGTTATTCTCTTTAGTTCAATTTTTTGCTTCTTGGGCTTTTCCCCCCCTTCCTCTTTCACAGTCCTGTGTTCCTGGAGGTGAAACTGACAAACTAAACCAATGTGCCATTTCATTCCCCGATTTTTATGAATCTCTTAATTTTGTGCTCTGAGTGCAGGTGCTGCTTTCTGATGAGGTGAAGAATTGGTAGGGGAAAATACAGTTAGCAGTGATTAATACCCAGTGAAAAATAAAATGTGAGAGAGAGGTGAAAAATGCCAATAACGAGCAGGATCACAAAACCAGGGAATGAAGTGGTCCATTGATTTTAGTGTGTCGCCCTTTTGTTTCCAGAGATGCAGGTTATAACTCCCAGTGCAGGTTGCTGGTAAAAGGGGATTTGATCTCCTCCTAGTGCCAGGGTTAGTCCCTGTTTTATGGCTGCGACACAGGTGGGTGTGGGTGGCATTTCTTGTTCAGGAAACAGAATCATGGGACAGCTCAGGGATGGGATGTGGAGGTGCATCTGCTGCCTCATACAGGGAAATACTCTGTGGAATTCTGCAGGAGTTGGACTTATGACTTGCACAGACTCTGCATTTACAACTTAAATAAAATCAGTTGCATTCTGCTCTTGTATTAAACAGAATTCTGGGGACTAAGCTCAGGATTCACAGCGATAAGAATTCCTGAGAAGCCGATCAAATGTTAGCCTGTGTTAAAGGTGAGACAGCCACCAGTTCACACCTTGTGCTTTGTACACAACCTCAAACACAAAAGTGAATCAGAGCAGTCCAGCTCCTAAATTTCTTCAGTCATTTCAAAATAGGACCAAATCATTGAAAAGTAAAAGAAAACACAGTAATAACCATGACCTCATAACTCACCGATATCTGTGTCATCTCAATTAGAATTTAAACTGAATTTTGGAGAGTGTAAGGCCAACAGCACTCCCCGTGAAAGAACAGCAGTGTTTCCAAACATTCAAAAGCTGCAGACGAGCTGCACTGCCTATGTTTATTGCCTTGAAGTTTTGAAAAATTCCCTTTCCTTGGCTCTGCAGTGTCACACTTGGAAAATATTCAGGTTGGGTTTGTTGTTCATTGCATAAAAAATTAATGATCTTGAAAGTATTATCATGTTTGTTTTAAAGAAACTATTTTCTGCGCTTTAATTAAAAGTTATAATTCACCATCTTTTGACCAAGTTATCTTAAATCTTAGTCTTATTGGTAATGGGTACTGGGTCAGATTCAGAGAGAAATACAATCCTTGCTTAATGCAAACAGTAAAAATATCAGCATTTTTGGAGATATGGTGGAGTTCAATTCATGTGCTGTACTAACTCTGCCTGTTAATTAGAAATATTCTCCTACTTATGCAAGAATACTGGGGGAAAAGGGCATTCTCTTCCTCATTAGATATTCCATGGGAATCACAAATGGACAAAACCAGGCGTAATATGATGACTGTTTTGTTATTAAAGCACTTTAATAAGGTTAATGCATCCATATGAATGGTTTTCAAAATAAGTTTCTGTAGTTTTGAAGCTATGCTCTGGTCTAGTACAGTAATAAAGAATTTCCATGTGGGGAAATAGCCAACCTTTTAATTTTGGTATGCAGAGTTCTCCTTTATTTTCCATTTATAAAAAGCCAATGAAATGTACGGTTTGAGATGCCTGTGCAAATAATTCTTATTCTCCTTACATTCTGTTTAAAAGCTATCTTATTGTGCTGTATCTGAGGAAAAAGTGAGAAAATACTGACTTTATATGCAAAACAAGGAGTGAAAAGTAAAAATAAAATATGGACCGTAAAGGACAATTTATGCCTTGCTAAAATGTAGAGTTGAGTGCTTTTTTTCCTGCTCTGACTTTTCATAAAGGAGAGCTGAAGCTGCACTGCAAGTTGAAAGGTTTCTAAAAGAAAAGAGAAAATCTTTCTGCATCGAAAACTGAAGCAAGTGGGACCTTATCTATATGCATTACTTTGATTTCAAATTATTTTTAGCATGGCTTTTATTGTACTCATTGTTACGTACATAAATCTTTAAAGTAATACGTTTTGTAAGAAATGGTCATAAAAATTTACAGCCAGTAACTTTTCCCCTGTCCCTTACAATGATATTCTACTAAAACCATTAAATGGTTCTCATTAATGCCCTTTAAATGATTGTGTAATGACCCACAATCGCTTGTAAGTGAACAACCATTAAAGAATTACCAGTTCTTAGCATGCTTTTAAGTACAGTTTAAATACATGGGAGGTAACGTATAATATATTAGAAAAAGTACTGAATTTGAAATTGTAAAAACAGGATGGCTACGAAAGGAAGGAGTGGGTGGCAAACCTCTCCCGTGCTGACCGCAGCCCTCGGAGAAGAGTCCAGCAGCGTTCCTTGTTGCACATTTCCAGCAATGCATCCGTATTTATTTGTTCTCTACAATCACTTGGGTTTATGAGCCTGATATTGAAGTGATTTATAAGGAGTAAAATGACACCACAAGGGTGATTTCCATACAAATATGCTGAAATCCAAATCCCATGCACACCTCTAATGGCTGTTATTGGGGAGTGTGACCCACCTGGCGCTTGCAAAGGGCAGCTCTGCTCTGAGCCCAAAGACAAAAGGAGAAATCATCACTGCAGGGAGTTGCAATATGAGGGGGGGACATCCTTGTGCACAGCTGACCTTGAGAAATCCCAGGAATGTTCAGGTCTGGATGCGAAGAAATGCGAGTGATTGAAAAGACGTTTTTAATAAAGAGCATTAATTTAATGGGGAGTCGGAGGCATTTTGCAGCATCTTGCCACCACAATTCCGGCCTAACCCGTTGCTCTGATCCCACCTGGGATGAGGGAGCTGCAGTGGCAGCTCTGTGGCTTGAAGGGGGCACTTTGCAAGTGGGCTGTTCCCTGTAATCACAGTGGCTGCCGAAAGCTAAGTGCCTTTCACAGCTTGGGAACGGCCCTTGAGGTTTGGAGGCTGTGGGGACAGCCCACATTCAATATATGCTCTCACTTCCAAGCTGCTGGCTGGAGGAAAGCTATTTTTGGCAATGTTTGGCAGCTGCCCCGTGCAGCAAAGTTGCTTTCTGAACTCCAGTCCTTGTGCTGCAGAGGTGGGATGCATAGAAATCCACCTCCTGATCAAAAAACATTTTCTCTTGCTAATTGGATTCTCTTATTCCTGCAATAACAAGGCTCTATTTAGTCTCATAACCTTAAAATGGTATTGGAAGAAAAGAGCTTTCTGTTTCTCCAAAGCAAGATTAATAGGAAGTGGAACCCTCATTACCTGATGTTTTCATAGTTTTTAGCTCTGTTGCTCTGTACTAACTTCTGTAATGCGAGTGCTTTGCTTTGGGCAAGTGGACAAATTGTACTTGAATTCTCAAAGCTTCAGGGTTGCAATGGAGAGAGTCAAACAACACGGAAAATAGGTATGTGTTTGGGTTTATTTCTTTCTCTTTTATATCTGAGAGTCACATCTCTTGACTTTCTCTGTTAGCAGCCCGGCTGGCCTGTTGTTGGCTTCAAGTGCAATTGATTTAATTCCAGATCACTTGGTCCAACAGGGATTTGAGTCTAGAGCTCCAACATCCCTGTGTCCAAACCACCAGGATGTGGGGCTGTGATTTTCAAGGAGTGCTCTCTCTCTTTCAGTCCTTGAAATTCACTGAAGCCAGTGTGTGAATTATTTCAGTTCCATGAAATTTCATCTAATCAAAATGTTCTAGCTGGTTATGCCCACTGCTGAGAGTATCTGACCACTAGTTTCCAAGGCAGCAGGGAGCCTAAGATCACGTTAGACTTCACAGAATGCTTAGATACACAAATTTCAGCGGCAGCAACAAATGCTTTCTGTCATGTTGTGTTTCCTAAGAACTGGATTCCTTCTCCTTACCACTGCAATCTGCACATTTGTCATCTCCTCAAGCACAGAATGGGACCAGATAGAGTTGCCAGAGCAGAAAGAGAGAAAATGAAAATGAAGCCTTTTTAACATATGAGACCAGTAGAGTTTCATAACATTGAGTTTATAGATACTTTTTTGTGCATTTTTCTTTAAACTTCCCAAACTGAACTGCACTCGCTGGTCCTTATCTGCATCCTTATGCTAACAGATTGTGATCCAGGTATAGTGCAGCCATATATTTAACCCATCTGTCAGTACAGCTGAGTTGGATATTTTTAGAATATCAATCACCATGGTAGCTGGGTCTAATATCTCATCTGTGCATCCTGCATCAGAGCAGCTACTTCGGGTACTCCAAGTAGGTCCTGGCTAAGAGACTGAGATCAAGAGATCTCCAAAAGTTTCAGAGAAGGAATTGGGTGCTACAAATTTTGTCAGAGCCCAGGCTGGACTGTAGAAGGGTCTGAGTGAAGAATAGGCTGGCAAACCTGTGAATTCATGTGTTTGTATGGGCAAGGATGGGATCTGGAAAATTATCTAGGCTCTCCAACCTTGGGCAGTGAGCAATTCATGTTCCTCAGGGCTCCAAGCAGGGGGAGGGAAGTTTTTTAATAGCAAGAGAGGGTAAAATGCACCCAGAGTAAGCCATGGGAAAGAAGCTCTGTGGAGGGTGGTGCAAGAGCAACTACTGGATGTTGCTCTGAAACAGAAGAGGGTTTCGGTGGGAAAGGGAGAGAGAAATGTGCACTCCCAGGACGCTGACATGACTGCAATGTCTTGGCACGGCAGGTTTTCTGTCACAACACTTCACCTGGCAGGTCACACACAGCACAGAGGAGCTGAGCCTGATCAGTGCACAGCGAATCCGTGCTTGCGGAGCGGCGTCTCCCGAGCGCTCGGCAGGGTGGGAGTGCCAGAGGCACCGGGAGATGGAGACGTTCGTGCCTGAGCCAAGGCAGGGAGACAGAGTGCTCAGACTCCTGTGTTTGCTCTGCTGTCCTTTCCCGGGCAATGAGTTAATCAGGAGTGCTGCATGGATGGCTCAATCCCGAAATACAGACGTTTGTCTGTGTGGCACAAGTGGGCAGTGCCTGTGGCCCTGCTTGGCGGAGGAGTTTGAATGCTGGGGACAACCCTCCTGGAGGGGTTTGCTGGACTAATTAAACATTAAACAAAGAGCTTTGCTTCTGATCTGGCTATCTGGATTGGGTGGAAATACTGATGGTTTGAAATGTATGTATATTTTACTAGACCACAGTGAATTGGTACCCGAAGGAAGATTTTATTTGTTTAAGTGTGTCTGTGATGAATGCAGTTCTGGTATTCCAGAAGTCTATGTACTGCAGACTGAAAATAGGCTTTTTGCCAAATGGGAATTGAAACGCACATATGTATTACACTATTTGCCTTAGAAGAAATTAATTTTCAGCCAGAAGCAGATAGGATTATTTAATATTTATCTTTAGCTGCAGGAAGATGAATCTATTATTTTATTTTGTTATTTTATGTGTGACGTTCATCCAAATTTTCCTATAGGAGGTGCTGATGTATTCTTGTCTGTGCTGCATCAAGGTTAAAGAGTCTTCAGCTGTGAAATTTCTCCAGTGATCCCTAGCAGAGACCATCCTTTTCCTTAGGACTAGGAGAAGGATGCCGGGGTTTATCACGAGGGCGTGCACTTATCCAAGAAGTGCAGGGAGAATTGGGAAGGGAGGAGATTCTTTCCTCAGTTGCCTTCCAAGTTAATAATATTAGGAAGTTAAAACATCTCCGGCATTAAAATTGAGCAAAGGGACTGGAACAGTGTTGCATGTCAAAGCTGACTGATTTAGTGCCGGGGAAAGAACGGGCTGGAGCGGATGAAGTTGCAGTCTCACAAAGGAGCGTGGAGGTGGGGCTGTTAAACATCAGTGGAGCATCACCCTGCCCTGTCAGCAAACTTCCCTATGACCAGAGTGAGAGATGCTAAGATGTCGTTTCATGGACCACGTTATGTGCTGCTTACAATGAATATTTCATCCGTGGTGCATTACATTTTTGATGAATTGTAGCTTCCTGGACAAAAGTTTGGTTAGCTTATCTCTAGTGTCTTTTAAAGGTCTTTTGGGAGCTGATTTTGCCCCAAACCCACTAGTTAGCAGGAGTCTGTAGCCATGTGGTAACAATTTAAATTACTGTAACAATGGCAAGTCTCCTTCCTGCAACTAATAAATGCAATTTATAAGGAATGTTAAGTAGCAACTAACAACTTACTACTTTGAATTTCAACCAAATTGATGAAATAATTGAAGTAAATTTGGGGAGTTGGGGTGGAAGGGAGGAATGCTGGGAGTTGTGTGTGCTTATTCAGACACAGAGATACATTTGACATGACCCTTTGGCTGTGCGAACAAGAGAATTTCAGAGTCCGTTCCCCACCTGCCTTGTCCCAGTAATGGGAAAAATATTTTGAGGTAGCTTAGGTTGTTTACAGTGTAGGACCAGAATAAATCTGCTTCACAGTGGTGCTGATAGAGCCAGAAGGGCAGTAGTGTCAAACCAGAGGAGGTGGTGGGACAATGGCTGGGACAGAATGTCCTGGGACACCTGGGAGTGATGGTTGGCAAAGGGGAGTGCTCCTGGATTTAAAATCAGAGAACATCCTGAGTGGGAGGGGACCCACAAGGATCACCGTGGAGTGATCCTGACCTAGAGGAAGGTTTTAAAGCAAGCATCACCTGGCTCTGCACAGCACAGAGCAGTTGTGGGGTGAAGGAGGGACTTGAGCACTTGTGGAGTTCACTTCCTGTCTCAGGACTGTGGGATTTGGAAGGCAGTTTTCCTTTTACAAAAGCCAAGCATTAACTTTATCCAGCTTTTGTATATTCATCCACGAAAAAGCATTTAGATTTTTCCCTAAATCTTGTTGTGACTCCCAGTTTATTTGCCTCAGTTTTCCACACAGCACAAACAGCAACTGAAATTTGAAAAAATAATGGGATTATATTTTTGGTAGGGATTTGGCAGATTCTCTGTTCAGGAAGTTGCAGAAATACTCGATTATGAATATTACCTTCATTTCCTGCTGGATTCCACAGGGCTGAGTCCTGTGCATGGAGAATTCTGGTTTTTTTGTTGTCTGGGCTGTAGCCTAGAAGTTCTTCAGGTTGTACTTTCTGTGCCATGTTGAGAAAGTAAAAAACAAAATGAGAAGGAAAAGCAGAAAAGTTGTGAGTCAGAGGCTTGTTCTATCAGATTTTTTTACTATCAGCCCTGTTCTTCAATCCTACAAATGGAATAGAAGGAGAGTCAGAAACACTAATGAAAAAACATCAAATATTTAAGGTTGCAGGATTTAATAATAGAAATCTTCAGCGTGATTTGCCAGGCCACATGGTGTGTGCTGTTATCCATTCAAAATAAAACTCATAATCGTGGCCCTGAAAAGGCTTTGAAATACACCCCTCTTTGACAATTTACCCATTTTGCTGTTACTGAGGTCTTTAAAGGGTTTTTAAAACCAAATAGAGCTGTGTATTGAATTCAGGTATCTTTCCAAAAACCTTTCCTGAAGTTAAATAATTTGTGACTTTCCCAGGTCAGTATTATGCTATTGATAAAGAGAGAGTGCATTTCATGTTGCAGACTGAAAGAACAAAAACCCCAAAGCCTTTCAATCTGATAAAACAGTGACTAAAATATAATTAATCAAATATTAGGTGTTTCTTAATTGTTTTAAAGCAATTTTACTGTAAGTTCATGACATTCAATAAAATACAGAAATATAAGTAAAATATTTATAGAATGGCAGATCCATACATGATCATTTCTCCTAAGTTGAAAATCCTTGTCCTTAGTCCTTTCATAGAGACTCAAAGGGACTCCAAGTGGACCCTAGTGTCTGTTTTGATGCCTTTTGGGGTTAGTTTCTCCTGTTGATAAAAGAGGGTTGTTGGAACGTGTCTGGGGGACAACTGAGGCTCTTCCATGCTTTGGGATTTACCTGGGACAGCGTCACTTCTACAGCAGAGACTGCAATTCCCCAGTACAGCTTGATTCATTGCCATTAACAAAAGATGTCTGCAATAAAATATAATTGGTGCCATCCCTTTGTCACACTGAAATGATATTTTTGTGTGGAAAATGGAAAATTTCAGCATTTGCACTTCACAAATTGTCACCCTCCTTGTACTGGTGTTTGAGTTATGGCCCCGCAAGCAGCAAAACACCTCTGTCTTGCCAAGTATGTGTTAAATTAGTGTATGAATATGGAGACTCTCGTTTGTTACTTAATTGATCTGCAGGGCTGTCAGATGGCAGATGAATCTGAAAGTGTAGGTAGTGACAAGAAGGTTTGGGGGTTATTTTCAGGATAGTGGAGTAAAAATGATCCCACAGATGAACACTGCTGCTGTGGGTTCCCTGGATTCAGGGGGTCTTCTTCCTCAGGCAGGCCCAGGCCCAAACATCTGGTCCCTGAATGTCATAAAGCAGCCATGTTTCTTTCACCTCATTTGAAATAAGGTTTAGTTTTCTGTAGTTTTTTAACTTCAAAACCTTTTTCTGTGTCAGTGATAGGAACCGGTTTTGTTTTCTTCCTCAATGAAGTGGCTTCCTGCATGGACACAGTGCATGTGGATGTGCTGAGGCTTCTTGTGCTTGAAATTTTGATTGTGGTGTCTATGTAAGAGGTTACCCGATTCTTAGAAAGCTGAAACTCCACTGAAAATTTGAGGCCCTTGATTTTCAGCATCGCAGCCTGGCTGAGGAACACGCGAGCCGGGCTGAGTAAAAGCAAAGATGGTCTTGCAGGAAGTGCATATTATTGTGTAAAATTTACTGCAAAGAGGAGTGATAGGAATAGAAAACATATACAGTAGCTTGCTGCATGCTAGCAGGTCTTTTCTGGGCTCCTAAATGTTAACTGGGTAGTCACGTAAGTTATTACACTCATTAAATTAGGCCACAAACAAGTCAACAATGATTCAGCAAAATGGTTTTGTTTGTATAGTGCAGGGAAGTCTGATAGATAACCAGTCAAACATTTATGGCTAAATGGATGAAGATTTTAACATTACAGCCTAATAAAAACCCCATACTGTGTGATTAAATAAGAGGGAAAGCAGTAAAAAAGAGAAAGCGTAATGATGGTAGCATGTAGGTCAGTTACAATTTAATTGTCATCGCACTTCATTGCGAACATATCAATTCTCTGCTGCTTAGCTGAGCAGAAAACAACAACTTAACATGTACAGTGGGCCCGTGGCTGCCTGGCAGACCCCCACTTCCATCACCTGCCTTCCACTACTTCCTTAACAGCCGCGGGAAGTCTTCCTGCCTTAATAGCATCATCCTGCTGGAAGCTCCTGCTGCTCGTGTCCTCCCCGCGCTCGATGCATCGCTGAGCAGTAAATTTACTTCGCTCTCTCCATTGAAGCTAAAATTAGGCTGTTTGCGTTACAACTTCCAGCGCTCCTGCACCGAGGAACACCTGCTTGCGGATTTATTTTGGCTTATTTCATGGTTTCAAATCAAGATGGCTTCGCAGAGGCGATGCCCTGATGGACTGACTGTATGGGAAGAGCACAACGGCTGATCGTTTTTCTTACTTGTCCAATTTATACTGTGGCTCCTTTCTGTATGAGGTGTAGTTTCATTAACATTAATTGCAGCTTTAGCAGCTCCGCAGAACTGCTTATTCATGCCAATGTTTTCTACTATATTATATTTCCAGTGGTACCGAAGAAAGCTGAAGAAGGAAAAAAAAAAGTCTGTTTTTGGTTGGGTTTGTGCTTTTTTTTTTTTTAATCAGGGTAATTCAGTGGGATCTCAAAGGGCCCTTGGCTTTGGCACCTTTTTAAAATGTTAGCTCTAAAGAATTGTCTGTCTGGCACAGTTATGCTGATCTATAGTAAGGACTTAACAGAGTACATAACCAAACTATTAATTCAGGTGCCTAAGGTGACATATTTTATCCAGCTCTGCAGAGCTGATTTTATACAGAGCAGAACATGGTTCCCATTTGTATGGGGAGAAAAAGAATCATAAGTGAGGGGAGAACTGCTGGCACCCAGGGAACTTCAAGAACGAGGCTGGGAAAGCATTTGTTGGAGAGAGAACGCATTCAAATATGGGAACATTGTTGAGTCTTTTCCTTAACTTTAAGGGGGAGGTTTTGTGCTGAATCAGAAAACCCTGCCAGCGTTTTTGGGGCAATCTCACTGGCTTCCACTTCCATCTCTCTTACGAGCTGCAGCTGGGAACAAATGGGTACTTACGGGTTGAACTTCTGAAGTGCTGATTTCTTTGGGCCATCCTTTGGCAGACTCAGGTTTGTGTGGATGAGCAGCTGCACGTCTCACCCGACTTGGACCTGGCACAAGGGCCTGTTATCTCTGTGGCCTTTGGCTGCCTGGGATTCCTGGGCTGCTTCCTCTGGACACATCATCTTCCCCGAAGAGGGTTATGGTCCCTTTGCACTGGCCTTTAGAGCAGGATCAGCTTTCCCAGGTACTAGGCCTCTCCCTGTGAAATAATTTAATGGCAAGTGCACTCCTCTGTGCACCTGAGAGCCCCGGGAAGGTTTGTGCCTTGCAGCAGCAGGGTCTCCTGCAGCTCCCTGTGGAGCAGTTCATCTGCACAGCCCCCGCCCTGGCTCAGCACGGCCAGCACCTAATAGGCACCAAGGAGCCCTATTGCAACAGCCTGCATTAGTGGCTTTAGAGGAAACTGCTTGCAAAAAAACAGCCTAGATAAAATACCCAGATGTTTATGGTCAAAAGGTGCATTGGGAGCCAGTGAGGCAGTGAAGGCCTGTTTGGAGTGGGTGTTGGGAGGCTTAACAAGATTAATGCCTGTGTGCAAGCCTGCAAGGGCCCCACTGAATGGTGCTCTCTCCATACTTGGGGGGTTTTGCTGCTTAAAAGTGGAGTGTGAGTTTCTTCTCAGCGCTGTGTAACAGGGGCAGTTTGGGCTCTGCCTGTCCAGCGAAAGGAGTCGCTGCTGGGAGGAAGGTGGGTTTGGCTCCCTTTCTGGAACAGGACACAACTGTAACAGAGCTCTTCCACAGTCACAGCACTGGGATATTTACCTAATTCTCTCTGGTTTCTCATCACCATTACCTTGCTGATGTGACACACTCCCTGCTCAGTTAGACAGCGAATACAGTTAAAACCTGGCAAACCCCAAAGAATTTAACGTTTTTCCTTTGAGCTTTTGATGCTACAGTGATGTTTGGGCTGTACAGGAGTGAAGGAATGAAGCTGTAGTTTGTTAAAGAAGCCCCAGAGGTTGGGAGCAACAGCCCTGCTCTGCAGTGGAGTGGAGGGTTCTGCTTTCTCCAGTCACCAAGAGGCATCTCTAATAGTTTTATTCCCTTTGAGTCTGATGCCATCCTGCTTCCTCACCCAGTACGGAAATACATAGAGCAACCTTTAGACCTCAGAGGCAGTGAAGGGCAAGTTCTAAGGAAATAAAGACCCTCTCCTAGGGGTAAAACGTAACAAGTCCATCCTACAGCCTCATACCCAAAGCTTTGGCTTTCTTGGAGACCTGATTCGTGAATCAATTTTTCCTGTGTAGCTGACTATATTTTTTTTTTTGTACTTTGATCTCCTGCTAATCCAAGGAATGGCCACAATTATCATCTATATATTCAGCAGCATGGACCACCAGGCCCATGAACACTGTGTCCAGGTGTGTTTTCCTTGTGCTTTGGGGAGTTTGGGAGGTGGGTCCCACGTTTCCCACCCGGGCTGCAAGTGGCAGGGGCACGCACTTTAGCTGCTGCCATTGGTACTGTTCTGTACCTTGTGACATAATTTTAGGTAGCTTATTAGACTTATGATTGATGACAGCCCAAAGAGGATCTACAGCTACGCACTGACATTCATGCTTGCCTTTTAAATATCAGACTCCATAGCTCCAGATCTCTATTTTACACTCAAGTGCTCCAAGCCTCACGTTAGCGCATCCCTTCCTCCTCCTCCTCCAAATTAACGTGTTCCTTTAAATGCACCAATATTTCAGCAGTTGGGTTTTGAACAAGTCCTGCGTTGTTTGCCCTTTTCTTGCACATCTTAATTCTCAGTTGAATGTTAACAATCCTCTCCACTGAGATATAAACATAAATAAATTGTAAATATTCCGCTTCCCATTATGTCGGACCCTGGCTATTCCTTTTTTTTTTTTTTTCCCCCTTATTAAATTATGTTTACCTGAATACATCAGGTTCATTTCACCTAGGCAGGATGTCCCATTAAGCATGACAAGTAGAAGGTTGTGAGATTAATGCCCTTCTTGAGCCTGAATTAGCATGTCAGCATCTTTTCAGCCCTGGGACCGGAGAACATAGGAAGCGTGCCATAATGGACCTTAGCCTTTAACTGAACTGCTCTAATATTATTCCTATAACAAGACTACTTTTAAAGAGGCTCATTATTGGCTTCATTAGATATGTTACTTGCATCAGTGGCTGTAGTTACTCGTATAATACGGGAGAGGTTAACACAGCGTATTTTTTATGTATTATATGGCATATAGCTTGAAGTAGCCAAAAGGTTTATGGCGATGTAATTGGTAGTTAGTGTGAAATTTGTAAGACAAATAGACAATACCTAGGGTAACCCCTATAATCCTCTTCTTTCAGTTTTTTACAGCCACCAAAGGGCCTCATTAAAACAGCAGTCAGCACCTTAGTGAAAAGATACAGTGCTTATAGTGCCCAAATTTGACAGAAAATCTGCATTTTGTAAATCTGACACCTTTGATAGATTATACAGTGTGAAACCATTGCTTCTAAGCATTATGGTAACGCTTAAGGTTCTCTTCTGAATCCAGCCGTGCTACATTCACTGGATATAACAATGTGAAAAAGAGCTGGTTGAATAAAATAAAGCATCCGAGATGGAGAGGAGCCTTTTTTCCTTTGATACAAAGCTCATCTCATGCAACAGCTGTGGTTGATACCCCTGGCTCTGTTTTTACCCAGGGATATGGGCATATAAATATTGGCAAAATAACTGTTTAATATACAGATGCAAAAAGGAGCTGTGCCTTCATTACCCAGTTTATATGGCTGCTGCAAGGGAAGCGGGGGCACAGTGAGGATGGTATTAAGATTTCTTTGCTGCGTTAGAGGCACAATTCTGCTCTCACTCAAACTTGTGAGAACCCGAGTGGATTCTCTTGGCCTGAGTGAATCCTGTTGTCACTCAGAGTGCTGTAAATCTGGTGTAATGCACTGGCTTACATGGAATTAAATGGACAGGCGGAACGAGAACGAGAATCTGACCCAATGAGGTTATTCTTCCTTCAGCTGATTTGTAACAACAGCGAAACAGAAACGAGCTGCATGCACAGAGCACAAGCTCTGAGTGCTGTGGTGGGTGCAGGAGAGCTCAGCTCTTAAGTGTTGAGGTATAATCTTTGATATTTCGGTTACTCAAAACCAGATTTGGTAGAGTGAACTGTTTGAAACAGCAAAGCACAGCTTGTCGTGGTTGATTAGTTGTGACTATTTGGTCTAATCACAAAAGGCAACCTCCAACAGCCAGGGGGCCAAAGGAGTAATTATTATTTCCCCTTCGTTTAAGAGGTGGGCTCGAGCCTTTAAAGCTGCAAAAATTTCTACCAAGTTGCCAAAAATAAAATGAAAGCTCTCACTTAGCTCCCATCCTTTGTGGTGGAGGAAGTTCCTCTGGATTTCTTTGCTCAGGGGTATGGAATGTAGGTTATAATGCTTACATGGGCTCCAAGTGTGACAGCTGTTTACCTCTTCATCTGGTAATTGAAAGATTTCCTTTTAAATTAGAGCTGCTGTAGACAAAGAGTGGAGCAGAAGTCACATTCAGTTCCTTGGCAAAAATATAGCGCTGATCATTCTGAAAGAGGTATTTCCAGTGTAGCCCTTTGATCATGGCAGAAATCCTACCACATAGTGTTGCTAAAATAGGAATGCAAACAAAAAGGGGAGGTGTTACATATGTGAAACCCTTTTATTCCCTTTGCATCAGGGTTTGTTCCTGCCTTTGGTGAATCTCCTGTTCAAAAGGGAAGAATCAGTCCCTGCAGGTAGCAGAGGTGAAGTGACACTGCTGAAGTGCTCAGTGATTTAAGGAAGTTTAATTTAGGGCTCTTAATAAAAATATACAAGAAACAAATATTTGAATTGAAAATAAAAGAATTTCTGAGGAGTAATTTTCACAACTTGGAGTCTAAGGGGGTTTTGTTTGTTCATTTTATAAATTTCAAGTTCTAGATGCACTTAAATCCAGTAGCAAACAGGAAATCACTGGAGCTACACTGGCGATTAATTTGTGACCATAGCTTTTCTGTAATAACCTTTCTTCATAGAGACTTAAAATTGTAAAATCAGTGACAATATCAGAATTTTTCAAAAATTTGCTAATGTCCTTTAAAAAGAAACAAAACCAAACACCTCTTTGCTTGCATTATCTTGATCCTTGAGGTTGTTTTCTTCAATAACCGAATTCAGGTGAAGCATCGCCCTATTTCATTGTGGTTTTCCCAGGACTATTATCACAAATAGTCACTGTTGTTGTCAGAACAGGGTTAAATATGTGGAAGGGTGGAAATTGTCTGTGCTTTTGATGATGTGAAGAAACTTTGTGTCTCCTGCTGCTGTGGGTTACCTGAGGCATTATCACCAAAGGAGTGACTCCTTTTAATTGCATTCCTCGTTTCCAAGTTGTCCAGAAATTATTGTATGTATTTTATTTATTTATTTTTTTGGCAATTCTAGGAGAAATCCTTAGGAAGGGAACGTTTTGGCTTTCTAGTTTGGTATTTGGTGATAAACCCCCTCAATCCAGGCACACGTTATGGGTGGGAAAGAGATGAGGCATTGGAGGCGAAGATGCTGATCCTGTGTGGAAGAACACGAATGTTCCTGGGCCTCCTTTCTCAGCCAGGGAGTTTATTGAATCACAGTTTAATTATAGAACTGACTGTGGCGTTTATTTAAAAATTAATTTCTATTGTAAAAATATATGAAAAAACCTCCTCATGGATTGCAGCCCTTGCCTGGAGCAGGAAGTGGCTGTTTGTTCCTGTATTTCTTGTGGAGGGTGATGCTGTGGAATGTGAAGGGCCTGATTTAACCCTGCGTGAGGATGCTGAGTGGCACAGAACAGCAAATTGTCTCGGGCCGTGCGTGCCAGAAGGGATTCAGTGGTGAGCAGAACGGGGGCTAGCTTAGGTGTAGAGAATATTGAGATCTGGGCCACCAAAAGGCTTTTGGAATGAACTTTTTTGCCCAAGTCCAGGTTGTGATCAATGCGACGGCTTGCACTGCAGAACAAGCATTTATGAGTCTCGTGTCTGGGGGTTTTAATTCAGTGGATTACTCACATCTGTTAGGTGAGAATTACAGAGTGCTGGAATAATGTATTCTCGTGGTTTAAATCTATCACTGCCAAGGGCTACTGAATAGTAAGTATCAACATCTGTGTTACTTCTTTGAGTTTTCTGATTAAATGTGTCTAAACATTTCAGCTCCTACTGGAAATAAAAATAAAAGTAGTTTCAAGGCAATTGAGGCAGGATTTCAGTGGAACACACTAACAGCAGACATTAGTTAGGACCGTGAGTGTGATTAGCCTTAAATAACGTTAAGCTGGCATTGTGATTTGTATTATTGAAGGGACATCAGGCTCTTGAAACTGTAAATAATGGAGTAAATATAAACAAAGCTACCTGTATTTTGACAGTGATGTTCCACCTCTCCTTTCCTGCATACACAAAAATCATTCAAATGCCTTTTCTTTCCCTGACAAAAATATTCATTAAAAACATTTCACTGTGCTGCCTTTTAATATAGCGCGGGCATTCAACCTGCGCAGGAAGCTCCCTGGAACCACACAAATACTGTGTAATTATCTTGTGGCTCCCTGCTGGCTGCTGCATATTCCAAGCACAAAGTGAGCAGCACATTTCTGGAGCCTGACTTCTGTCTTCATTGTCCCTGCTTGGAATATGAAGCTCCACTTCATTATAGCAGACCTGATCAAACTTGATAGATTTAGCCATTATTCTTGACTGTGTCAACTTTCTACAGCTTTTTATTTTTTTTCCTTGGGCTCTTTTGTTTTGCCACCCAGGGACTGCATCTTATTTCTAGGCACTCTGCCTCTTTCTCTTTTTCTTTCTCCTTCCCCCCCACCCCCAAACAAACCAAGGTTTCAGCAAATAATGCTGCTTGGGCATCATGTGATTCGAGGAAAATAAGGCTTGCAATTTTTTCTCAATTGTGCTTTATGGTTTTTATTGACTTTTTTCTCCCCCCCCCAGTTTGTTTCTATAAAAAAAAAATATACTACAATATTGACAGACAATACAGAAAAGCTTTGAAAATCCTTATTTTCTGTTAGTGGTACTATAAATTTAACAATGTGAGGGTTTTTTGTCTGTTTTATGACAACTTTCAAGTAGCACTTCAGAGTTCATATTTTCAAGGCTGATTCAGACAAATGCATCTTATCAAATATTATAAATCATTACTTTGTTTGTTTAACCTCCAGACGTATCACCACATTTTCATTGCATAAGGCATTAGATCATTCTTGGGGCAAATACAGATGTTAATGGGACTGGTTTACCATAACAGATTGCTTTGTAGTTTTTGAGAGTTGCCATGCAACAGTAGGGGAGCACAATGCAGTTAAAACCCCTGATTTTTAAAGTCCTGGGTGAAATACGGAGCATTTTCGTAGATCCCTTGAATTGCCACCAAATGCCTGAGCCAATAGGTGAGGATTTTGTGCCTGAATTTGTAAGACTCCCAGGGTCAACCAACCCATCTTTGCTGTTATTAATGAACATGATGAGCACAGCAATGAAGCTTTTCCAGCTTTACATTTGCTCCATAGTATTTGTTATATCTACCTGTACATTTCACAGGCAGAATCAATGTGGAAAAGTACTTTATAATTAATTTTTACATATTAAATAGCAATGCTGCATTGTTAAAACTTTGGGGAGAGATTAGGCTGCTTTCCTTTTGTTTCTCTTTTGGCTGCAGATTAAAAGGTAAAGGATATCTTATAATTTCCAACAAGTTTACTGAGAGAGTCTTATTGAGGTATATTGTTTAGCAGCACTTAAAGATTGTTAGGAATTGGTGAGATGCCTTTTTTTTTTTTTAATTAAAAAATCATTATTTTTTTAGAGTGGCATTTTCAGTCTCACCAAAAGCTTCTTGGCATCTTAAAATGTAAATTGCAGAGAAGCAACACAAAGGATAAAGAGAAGATTTTGAAGGCAATCACAGTGATCACTTAATTCAGTCTCTGCATATCCACTTGGCATAAGGTAATTAGAGTGCCACATTGCTGTAAAGACAGAAAGCTTAGGGTACCATTCTGACTCACCCAGACGATAATACATGATTAGAAGTCAGTGACAGATCACAACTGCTGAATGACCCACCAAGGTCTTATCAAGGACAAATCGCATAATTAGCATGCACTTGGCTGGCAGAGGAGTACAGTGCTATTGTTCTGGCACAATCAAATTAGCCCAGCCAATGGGGTCACTGTTCCGTGACCTCAAAGACATTTCGGGGTTTATTTTTTCTACCAATGGAAACATAACAAAAAAGAAAAACAAAAAAAAAAAAAAAAAAAAAAAAAAAAAAAAAAAAAAAAAAGAAAGAAAGGAATAAAAAGCCGAACCCCCCAGCCTGCTTTAAAGTGAGCCGAAGTTCCTGCGGACACTGCAAATGCCCGTCGCAAATGGATTTTTGGAACACGCTCTGCCAAATCCTTAGTTCATCATGTATGGAATAAAGGAGCCTGCTAATGCAGTCTGACCCTGGGGGACACACATGTAATGGAGCCACTTTGACAGAAATCTGAGCATCCAGCCAGGCCTGGAACTCATTTATCCTGGATGCGGCCGCAGCACCACGCACGTGAGGGGGGAGGGGGAGCCTTCATGCAAACACAAAATCTTCCCTTCATTATGATAATTAGCACAATTATCTTGATTTGCTCATTTTATCTGTATTTTCCCCAAGGTTTGGCCATTTTATTTGTGTCTCTCTGCCGCTTCTCCTGAGCGGGGCTCTCAGCAAGAGCAGAAGTGGTTGGGGCTGGCAGCCACCAAGACTTCAGGCGTGTCCTCCCTGGAATGCCATCACTCTGTGGCACAATGCTGAGTGTAGATTCCCTGAAACACACAAAGAGCATTCCCTGTCTCCTCCTGGAAGACCTCCTCTGGCTTTCCAGTCTGTGCAGTGCTCGCTGGGCCGGTGAGGAAGTGGAACCTTCCCTCCTGGCAGCGCAGTTCTACAAAGCAGTCAGAACCATTCGCTCTAATTTCTTACTTAGATTTGAAATTGTTGGTATAAATGTGCTTTCCCCCTTTGTTCTCAAAAGAGAAATAAGGCTTTGAATTGATCTGCACACTTGTTATTATGCATGGGATAGAGGGAAGGCACTGGAACTTTTAGGAAAAGTGAGAACGTGGCATTTATTTGTATTCTCTTCCATTGCCCTGCATGTATTTGGGCTGCGTATCCCAACCTCTCCTGGATAATTGGATCAAAAAGGTCTATAATGAATTGTCTCTGTCATGTCTGGGCCTCCATCACTGCTTCTCTTTACTACTCGTTTTTTTAAGGCTGGGTTAAGTTAACTCAAGATAGCAACTCTAAAATGTTTATATTTCATGAATTTAAAGATGAGCCTTTGCGTTCAGTTGAAAGGGAAATGAAACACAGCATTCAAATTTCTTTTCAAGGATTTGGTCCCAGGTCTTTGGCAGATGGGAGAGTTGTTACATGGGGTATTTGAGCATGACAGACTCTTTTCAGCCCTTCTCCTGGTTAGTACTGCATCATTGCAACCAGTGTTTGTTGGCATCACAACAAGCAGGAATGATGTCACAAATGGAGAACTGACCTTGTAGTTTTGGACACAGGAAGAGGCTGCAGAGATGGGATCTTGTGATTTTTTCCCAGTTATAATTAGTCTTTGTGGAGAGAGAAAAGTGATAAGTACTGAACTGATGCCTGCTTGAATAATGTATTTCCAGTGTTTTACTGGGCATGAAATTTCACCTTTGAGCCAATTAAATAATTCCAGCTATAACTTGGCTTTGAATGGACTGGGGCTTTATGCTGCCGAGGCTGCCTTGGTCGTAGCCTTGTAGAAGAGCTTTGTGATCCTTGTCTGTTCCCAAATACATTTTTATAGACAAACTAAGGTTCTTTACCAAGTTACGGTTTGAGGATGAAATAGGAGAGTTTACTAGAGAAGGGAATTCAGATTGCAGTGAGTGATTCAGGGTCTTCCCTAAGAATTAATTCTGACAATACCTTCCATTTATTGTAAATACCTCGGCTGAGGCTGCGGAGTGTGTGCCATTGAAACTTTTCCTTGGCTGGCAGAAAGCTTATTTCTAAAGGTCTCGTTGATTGTGCAAACACAGGAACATTTTCTTTCCTTGAGAATTAATATTGACTGTGTATAGAGTGCCGGCAGTACTCCATCCAGCCACAAAATCATATAAACATATATAATTACTCTGAAAATCTAATCTATTCCTGGATACTTAGGCCATGTGAGAACTTTTGTTTCCCTGCATGAAATGATAAATTATATACAAAGAAAGCAATTATGGTTGTTCTTGAATCTGAGAGAGATGGAAATTTACACTTTGTAAATACAGACCTGCTTTTCCTAAAAGGCATTTATTTCTGCAGTTTTATAGAGGTGTGTGTTTGTATCTGGATGGCTCTCGGTGTGGGGATGTTTACCTGTCTGTGTAGGAATAAAATAAAAACTGTGCCTTTGTGTACCCTGCCCGTGTAGTTGTGTGTGTGAGCATGTAACAATTCCTGGTCCCGTAAGCTCTTGGTGGACATTGCTGCCTCAGTCACTCAGCCCCCACCATGAAAGTCCCCTAACAAACAGGATTAAAATTCACTCCTTTCAACCATCCCAGGCGTTTATTCCTTCCTTTTCATTGAGCTACATTTGTCTGATTTAACAAGATAAGATTTGAGTGCTGATGCAGCCCGTTGTTAATGCAGCAGCCGCATCCGCCATACCATCGACACTATGCATCAGAGGGATGCATAAATCAGGTATTCAAAAAAAATTAGATATGCAGCACACCAGTTTTATAGTCCCAGCCTCAGAAATTGAAATGGCCCAGATTAATGTATTATATCTTACACACTGTCCGAGTGAATCAACTTTAATATATTGAACAGATTCGCAGAACAAGACTTTGTTATCTAAGGAGCACTCGGAAGAAGGAATTGACCTGAGGATTTGATTTGGTTCAGGTAGTTCATGTTGTACAGCAGCATTTGAATAGTTTCACATAAAAATAAAATTTGTATCAGAAATATTTCACATCACTCTGGGCTTGTTCGTATTGCAGCTCTGCAGCGGGACAATATTACAGAAACAATGTCCAGCAAAAAGATGATTTTAACCTTTGCTTCAGACGTGTCAAAACAATATAATGTAATTTTAATGCAAACTGCAGCTTCATGGCAGAGGCGCTCCACACACTGACTCGAACTAGTTTAGGTTTATGCTGAAAATGAAAATCCCATTGAATTTCATACAGAATGGAAATGCCACAATTTACACCGGGTTTGTGTTCTGTTGGAAGCTGTGCAGGGAGAGGGTCTGGCTGTATCTCTATTGACAACCCATAAAACAACTTTACCTGCATAATGAAGGGCAGATGAATGTTAACGTGGGCGGGGGTGTCCCTTTGATTGTGAATTACCACGCTATTAGGGCAGAGTGGGGGTGGCCGTTTGCTTATTGAAAATAAAATAAAAACCTGATGGAGCAAGAGAGGCATAACAAGATATCTGAGGTGTGTGTTGAAGGGTTGTGGAACACCTTTGCAGAGGTGTTTATCCTGTTTATTCCTTGCTCTGAAATATTCAGTTCCTGGGTAGTTTACCCGTAGTTAACCACAGTTGTATTTTTGAATGAGCGGTTTGGTAGCTCCTCTCCGTTCTGTCCAAAACCAGACTGGATTCAGTGGGCAGGGAGTCACCTTGTGCTGCAGTGTGAGGGGGGAGTTGTCTGGGTACAGCCACCTCTTTCCATGTGGGAATGTCTGTAAAGGGACAGGAAACTCGATGCTTACCCTGTAATTGTGCTGTGCTAATCAGCACTGAGGAGAAATGCCATATTGAGTGTCCGTCTTAAAGGGCACCAGGCAGATTCTTTTAGTGTTTGTGCTCCTGGAGATGCAAAAGATGCTGAATGGGATTTGAAAATTCCCAGGCATCTCGCTGTACTGGAAATCAGTTGGAGTCCTGTGCTTCTCACGCATCTGGTGCCTCTAAAATATGGCCAGGGAGGACTGGAGTCTTTTAAGGCTGCCCTTTTAGAGCACTTTATGTCATCCTATTTGTGCTGTTTACAAGACAGATGTTTAAAGAGATGAGGGTGGACTGGGGCTGATGTGATGTCATTATGGAATAGCATAGACTATAGGAACCATCCTGCAGGATCGTACCAGCAGCTGAAGGTGGTATTGACTTATCCCACAGGAAAGCAATTAACAGCACAGGGAGAAGCCAATCCTTGGCTGGGCTTTTAGGGAACAGGGATCACACAAATGCAGTGCTACAGCGACCATAAGAGGAGCTGGTGGCAACGGGTGGGTATTTTTTCAGTCATCTGAGACTCTCTGAGGCCACTCTGAGCGCTTGACAACTTTGTATGGTTTTAGCTTTGTCCGGAAGATACAATCCAGCCTGAATGAATTTCCCAGTCCTTATTTTGTTTTCCATAGCAAATGTTGTAATTCACAGCAACGTAATGGGAAGTAAAGTGTAATAAGTGCATTGCCTTTTTGCCTTTTGTAGCTTGAAAGCAGAATAATGGCAAATTAGAGTAGGTTCATATTATTTTTCAACATGCAAAATCCCCCTGCAACCCCCCATGACTGCCCCAGCCACTTTATATGAATTATTGGTCTTTCTTCAAAGAAAGACTGATAAGGCCTGATCCAACTTTGTCTACCTACACTGATATAAATGAGAGAGATTATTATCAAATTACCATTTATTGTGTGCTACTGGAAAGAGTAATTTTTCAAGAAAACCTCAGGGTCAATCAGCCTTGAAGAAAAATCTTGGTTTATCAACAAATTCACCATCCTCTTGTATATAAATAATCACCCATAATTAATGTTAAAGGTGGACAGAAATCCAAAGCAAAAATGTAGTTTTAAAATATGTTTATCCTTAATTGTGAAGATCTGGCTCTTTTGCTTCGGGTTGTTTTGAGTGTGGAGAGCCAGTGCAAATTACTGATTTTCATCAAATGACCTA
>WAAG01046589.1:0-10322 GCA_013390105.1 Tichodroma muraria
TCTTCCTGCACATTTTACTTAAGTAATCACACTGTAAAGACTTATTCTACCATCCCCTCCCAAAGTAAAGTGAAAAGTAATTTCATTTTCACGTTTCAGTATTGGAACTAGCACAATTCCTGGCATTACTCACTCCTTTTTACAGGCTTTGCCTTTCTTCCGACAACTTTGTTAATATAATTGAAATAGGAACCTCTGAAGTAATTTTTATGAGCAAGCAAAAGTTTAAAACAGTTTTGAGAGAGTGTGAGGGTACTTACTGGGAGAAGAGTGGCAAGTACCGATAAAGGAAACAAAAGGCCCAGCTAGAAGAGCTGCAGAGTGCTTTACTGAAGATCCAAATGTCAACTAGGCTTGAACAGAATAAAAAATTGCAACGTCTGAGTAGAATTGGATTTTGTCAGATCATTCTCATGTTGAGCTTGGAGAATAGGAATAGAAAGATAGGCAGAGATGTAGGCAGTCTGCCATACACACAACTTCCAGTTTCACACGAATGGTTTATACACCATTCTCATGTCAAGTTCAGCCCCATTTTCACAAAAAATTAAAAAAAAGGGTTCCTAACAACCAGCTACTTTAGTTTTCCACACCTCTTCCCCATTGACAGCTAAGCCAGCTGTCCAGTGAATGCTGTCTGATACTTGCATGAAGCAGAGGATGGAGAAGAAAAGAAAGAATTTCCACCCCTGTGCTCCAGTTGGAAAGTTTCACTGCTGTCTTGGGCACTGTGTTTTGTGAGAGTCAACTTGGGTTTTATAAGTGATCCCTGCTAGTCATCCTGCTCCTCCCTATCAGTCTGGGAGGAACAGATGGAGAAAAGTCAGGTCTTCTGCAGGGGTTTTAGAGACAAGTTACTGTATTTCCAAAAAAAAAAAAAAAAAAAAAAGTTAAAGAGAAGTCTAATAAAATGTGCTTGTTCATAAATGCACACTGAAGTGAACAGGAGAAAGAAATGTTGCCAGTAGCAAAAGAAGATACACAAATAATATTTAAATATGGAATCTCAATGTACTGTGGAATCGTATCTATATTAAAAAGAAAAAAATGACAGAAAAAATTTAACACTGCAATTTCTTGAAAGCCCATTTCATTGGACATATGTAAGTTGAGGTTTTTCCTCCCAGTTATTCAAATATCATTTTCAAATGCCCTAGTTGCAACTTTGAAAAGCATAATACAAGAGATTCAAGATATCTACTGGACTGCAGAAAGGACTGCAGAAAGGACTGCAAGAAACTACAAAAAATTCTATTCAGGAATAGAGCACAAATCTTTATTTTATTAATATTTACAAATGAGAAACTATTTTGGGAGGTAAACTGTGGATTCTGCAGTTCCAGAGTTGGTTTGGACCCAATAGCTTGAATAACTTCCTGAGGGACGCGTCTACTTGCAAAATGAAAAAAAATATATTGATGAATAGAAACTTCTTTCATAAATAAAATAATACAATCAGTTTCAGGAAACTTATAACTTGTAGGTAATTTCTGTAGAGCATATTCTAAGCCATTTAAAGGTAATTATGGTGAAGTTTCTAAGTCATCTGTACCTAAAGCTTGGACATAGAGAGGTCTCTCGAATTGCCAATGTCTTGATTTGCATGAAGTAAACCATATTTTGTTTTCAAAGTAAGATATTTTCAAAATATTTTGCTCAAGGTAATAGAACAAACAGAGAACCTGTTATGGATCTCAAAGACATTGCCCTGGGGCTATTTTATTCCACAACCATCTAATATAGGGACTTCTAAGTTCCTAAGCACCTGGAACTGGCTGCCATCACAGAAAACATATTGAGCAGATGGCCTGCAACCTGTTTCAGATTGCAATCTCCATGGCCTTAAAACATTAATTTCAGTAAAATATGTAGTGAAAACTCACCAAATTGTGTGATATTTGTAAAGTAGGATCTCATTTTGAAACCCTCTTGAATCAACATAAGTTTAATTTGCATTTCATTGTACCAACCTAGGATATGTCAGGCTCATAACCCTAACCTATATCAGAACATCATATGCACCTGCTGACAGAGAAAAAACTCCCATTTTTATTTTTTTTAAAAAAGAGCAAAATATAAAAGGGTGGGGCCAGTAGTTTATGAAAAATATGCTCTCTGATCATAAATGAACGTTCAGTACATAGAACTAGATTGAACCTAATCTAAAGTAAAAACCTCAAAAGTGTCCCCACATGTGGACATCAGATCCTCAGCACAAAACGTTTGTTTCAGATTTGCTTCTATTGCACTCTAATATTTGCTAATGTAAACAAGCAAACTGACACATCCAATTTTAACTGTGATTTATTCTGAAGGGCTACATTTAAAACTTTAGGATCTTGATCAGCTTTTAGCATAGTGAAGCTGTTCCCATAAAGATGTAGCACAAGTGTACTGCCAAGTCTTTAGTTTGGTTTCAGAAGTATGAAGCAAACGTAAGTTCAAACAAATGGACATTTATTAAATTTTACTCAAGGGCGATTTGGACTGAACCATCACTGAGATCCAGTGGTACTCTTGGTGTGGGCAACCATCATGTTTCCAGCACAGTCCACTGGAACCTCAGCCACAAAAATATGAACAAAAATCCTGGGGCCATCAGCTGTGTAAACCAAACTGAACAGAAGTGAGGGTTTTAAAATTAATATTCAGTGGCTTCCTAGCTTTTACAAACACACTTTTCAAAGTGTTTCTTTTCTGATAGCCAGTATTACAGCCTTAACTATACATAAGTCATTAGTGAAGGCTGAACACCTGGGTTCAGCCAGGCAGGAACAACTCACTGCACGAAGGTGCTCTGGACTCCCCACAGGGCACCTGGCTGACCCACACAGAGTTCTGGCTGCCAGACTGTGTCCTTTAAACAAGTTGCACAGCAAAGGAGACTCATTCCACTCCTGTACTCCCCAAATATTTATCCATTCTCCTTAATCCTCATCCTGCAGGCAACAGCTCTTTGGCAAGATGCAAGGCCAAAGATGTCAGCCCTCATCTGCCTCTGGGAGGCCCACACGAGCTGCAGCCACTTTACTGTTTTGTGTCCTCATAAAATCCTCTCTGACTTTTGGGTTGAGAACCAACACACACCCTTTGTAAGCATTTCCACACATCAGAAGTAACAAGCTGCACAAATTCCCTCTGTCATAGTCCCTCTCATCTGGAAAGACACCAGGTGACTCAGGCATCAGCAGGTGGTGCTCTGGAGAAGAGCCACCAATGACCAAAGGCAGTTCTGATGACGTGCACCTGTGCTGCCCATGAAACAGGATGTTCAGGAACAAGAGAGAGACCTGTTGGGGGACCAGGGAAGAGGTTACACTACAATTGATTTAGAAGAAAAGTAATCCATATCAAAGGAGCAAGGTTTCTGATTCTACAGGGAGGTCAGTCAACTGCACTGATTTTTATCTGTATTTCAGATTTAGCTCCCCTCACATTTCTGATTATTGGCATTTCATGTATATTTTCTATTACATTAGACTTATCATGCAGTTCTCCAAAGTTATCCAACTTTTATGGTACAGCAAAGTAAAATTTGCTTCCATAACATGTCTCTGGGTGTGCCTATCTCCTCTACTTTGTTGTTGTTATGACAAATCAAACACACACAGGCTCAGAAAACAGTTCTGTTCTTTAGAGTACTTTTCCTTAGTTTTAAAATTGTAACTTTGTGTTACCCTTAGATGTGAGGACAGATTATTACACAAGTTACTTCAAGTGATGTAAATTATTCCATGGCAGCACAGCCCAGCTACAAAATGTGAACAGTACATAGTCAAATGATGCAGAAACTTTAGATTGTATGAATAGATATGCTCCACTCTTTTATTAAATTTTGGTGTCATAAATTAAGTCACTCTGTTCTGTAGAGTTAGGACTTTGTAATAGAACTACTTTTTATTCTGTGATAAACTGTAAAGAGAAGCAATGATGAGTTTTAAAAAGTAAAACCTTTACCTGAGCTCTTGGTATGCTTTACATTTTCTGCTGATGCCTCCTTCCAGTTACCTTTCTAATTCCTAGGGTTATACAAATTCTGCCTTTCCAACATGCAGCTAACTCAGCCTATGAGTATGCTTTGAAAACTTTTTAGCTGAGCAGCTTGAATGTTTATCATTAAACTGTGCTGTCCATGCTTAGTAGTTCACAATGCACTAAAACAAAACTCAGTCTCATCATGAAGTGTTGCAGAATTCTCTGTCAAAATTGGTTCATCTCTTCCCTGTTTTAGCCACACAAATTTTCAAAAAGCAGGTTACTAAAAAGAGAAAACACAAAGTAACTGTTAAAATATTGTATTTTTCTCCCTTGTCTCTGAATCAGAGATGATATAATTATCACCCAATTTCTTCCTTAAAGCCAAACAAAAAAAAAAATCTAAATCAAATAACCCAATAGCCACAAACACTCACTTTCTAAAGCAGAAAATACTTCAGTTTTTGAGCCTCACAGAAGTTACAATCCCTCAAACACTGTATCTCAAGGAAAAACTGGAAAACTCATTAAATTTCACTACCCGTATTACCTCTATTGCATTCACAACTACAGTGTATCATTTAGGAAATGTGTTAGAGGTGTGTTATCTTAAGTTCCACAGCATGAGTGTGTGCTGAAAATTTTAAAGATACCTCCAACAAAGAGGGGAAGAGGAGTAGCTTTGCTTATTTGTCATTTACATTGACCTATTTAAAAAGAGCTTTCACAGTCATTTAAAAGTAATCAATCATTTAAGGACAAGCAAATCTTTCTATTTACCCAAGCCAGACAAGGATGGCTTTTCTAATTTCATAAGGACCTGGTAGATGAAAAACAAAACATAAAGCTAAAGTATATATATATATATAAATTAAAAACTGAGGGTTTATTTTATTTAACATATAGCCTGGACAGCAGATTTACAACCTTGAAAACTTACTGCTTCTCAGTAGTGTAAAATACATTCGTGCATGCCTCAAAAAGCCAACAGCTTTGTATTAACTAATGCCATCTCTTTCAATTGTTCCTCTCCCTGACCTGCTCTGCTCCAATGACTCATCATTTTAATCCTGCAAGTGCTTCTGCTGCACTTACACCACAGCACATAGATACCATCTGCTTTTCAGCTCAAGAAATGCTACAAAAAATCACTTCACACCCGCCAGCCCAGTAACTGAGATATTTTACAAGAGGCTGCTGGTCTTGCTCTTTCTAAAATACCTTGTGCTGATCATTGTGTTCCTCTCCTGAGAATGGTCCAGGTCAGAGCAGGGGGATACGGAGGTTTGGTCCCTGCCTTGCTGGGAGAAGAGGGAGACTGTCCCATTCCTGCTCTCTGCATTGTGCCAAGCAAAGCCAGCACATGCTGGGGCCACCTTTGGCTGCACTGAGGCCGTTGGAGGCATTTTTGGGCTGGCCCATGGCACCGCAGGCGTGATGCCTGTCACAGGGCTGAGGGCACCTGGAACCCCCGAGGGAACACAGCACCGAACTGTGGTGGCCCATGCTGGAGCTGGCCCCAGGGGGCTCCTCCAGACCCAGCAGGGGATAATGATGTGCCTGAGCTCCAAGACAGCCCTGCTACTTCTCCACTACCAGCCACAACTGGAAGGACCCAGAGGGAACGATCCAAACTCTGGGTGATGAGTACCCATCATCATCCGTCACACTGCTCCAGGGCAGGGCATGGCAGTCTTCATCACCCTCATGAGGAGAGGCAGAGGGGCAGGCACTGATCACTCTTGTGACCAGTGATGGGACTCAAGGAAATGGCAGGAAATCGTGTCAGGGGAGTTTTAGGTTGGGTATCAGGAAAATATCCTTGCCCCAGAGGATGGTTGGGCACTGGAACAGGCTCCCCGGGGCAGTGGCCACAGCACCAAACCTGACAGAGCTCAAGAAGAATTTAGACAACACTCTCAGGCAAATGGTGTGATTCTTGCAGTGTCCTGTGCAGGGCCAGGAGCTGAACTCAATAGTCCTGATGGATCCCTTTCAACTCTGCATATTTTATGATTCTAAGGTGGTCCATTAGCCTCACATACCTGGAGACTTTCCTGCTTCCCCTCGACACAGCAGTTCCCCCCTCCATGCCCACAACTCCTTCATAGCACAAGCCAGTAGCTCTGGTGAAGTTTCAAACCTGCTGCTGCTGCAAAGTGCAACAATTCTGCCTCTCCAGCAGCCAGAGACCTGAAGATCGTCATGGATGCCAGGTGGCCAGGACCAGGGAGTCATTGCCAACATCAGGTGCCACACTGCTGCCTGTCACTCTGGCACAACTCCCTGCTGGCCACACTCACTACTTGGCCACTTGGTAGGACCCAGCACAGCTGCAACCCCTGTAGCTCACACCAGACAACTGCTTTCGTGAAGGATTTCAAGAGAAAATTTTAACCAAAACAAAAAGAAGAGGCCACTGTCATTTCAAGAAAGATGAACAACTGTTCAAAAAATTGCTAAGAATACTTACTGACATTAAGTTAGTTCAGCTCTTCTTTGGATTTGTTTCTACTTTAACATACAATTTATTATCTTGAGAAATTAGGTTATTTTGTTTTTCTTTTTTTTTTTTTCCAATAAAACACTTGCTCCTTTCAAATAGAAGCTTTTAAACACAGAGTATTCCTAAAAATAAAACAGTCTTTCTCTTCTACTTAGCACCAGGGAATAGTTTTCTTACAACTGGAAAGGGAAACAATAACTTCAGCCCCTGGTGCAAGATTGTCATGCTAGTAACTTTGATCCATTTCAAGAAGACAGGGGCTCTATCTTACTCCTCTGTAGCCAGCCCAGAAAGTAGATTTCAGGTTCAAGCCCCTTTTTCTTGAAATAAGTCATTTCTTGATGCACTTTTTAAAAGCAGAAGCATTTGAAATGGGCATAATCAGAGTTATCCCATTAAAAAGGGTTGGGCTGCTAATGAATATTCCAAACCAGCATGATATCAGCTCTCCAGAGATAGCAGAGAAGGAGTACCACCCTGAACAGGGCTCGGCAGCAACGATGGAAATTTAATCTTAAGTTAAACAAGATGGAAGGCATTTCATAATGTACTTGGGATGAATATTTTATTAATCACACAACTACAGGAAATAATTAACCCCATAGATAACATTTTGTAGTAATAATAATAAACATGATTAGAGAAACAGTATCATCACAATGCAATCCCTCAAGTATACTCTGTTCACCAGATAAAACTAGACAAAATCTAAAAGAAAGAGCATGTACAGCCTTGGCACATGAAGCAGAAAAATGCAAATATTCAGTCACACAAAGTGCAGGGGAAGAAACAAGTAAATTACCATTGGCAAGGACACAATATGATATTTAGGAGTCTGATTGTTCCACCAAGACTCTGTGAGCCTCTGGGTATGTCCCTTCACTCTGATAACCAATTTATATATCTACAAATTAAACAAGAGTGTAGGGTTCTCTTGGCAGAGTGAGATAGTTTATGCTGCAGGCAACATTTTTTAAAAAGGCTTGGCACTAAGAGTGGATACGACTCCGCCAAACATGAGCTCCCGATGCACTGTCAGGGCTGAGGGGAAAAAATGCATCCCCAGAGGCCTCTTTGGAAGAAGCCTGCAAAAGACTGAAGAACTTGGATTACCTCTATACTTGGCACTCAAGTATCTGGTGTTGAAAGTCTGTATCTATGTCTGATGTGCACAATTCAAGAAACTCACTAAAGAGCCTCATAAGTAAGGGACCAGAAGAAGCTCTCTAACACAGTTCCATTTATCCTCAAAAATCATACCTGAATGGATCACTGTCTATATCAGTTTTGACAGGAGTTTTTTACAGGTTAAACACAACACTACAAACAAGTCCTAGCAGATAATACATATATATTACATAGCTATATATAATTATATATAATAATTATATTGGATATATAATTATAATTATTGNATTCTGAAAATCATACTTCAAACAGGAATTCATTTAGATTACATGCACAGTGTTAACCTGAATGATCTTACTTTTCTGGTTCTGCTTTTTCTTTTTAATCTACACATAATGATATTTATGTGTGATATCATATACTTAGGCTTATGCAATGCAACAGGCTTTGTAAAACAGTCTTAAAAGCCTAATGAGAAGTCCCAGTTGAAAAGCATAGCACACAGGAATACTGGCTCCTTAATATGATGTGGTTTTCATATTGGTGAGTTGAATATTAAAGATAACTTTTTCCTTCTCATGTTTTATATTAATGGAATGGTAAAGGATAGCATACATTATAGCATACCAAACATGGCATACAATGCACAGTTGAGACTCATATATAAAGATGTGGGTGAAAAGGGGTGGGAAAAGGGGAAATGTGTGGGAAAAGGGGTGGGTGAGAAGATTTAAGGGTGACCAAATGAAAGTTCTCGAGGAAAAACTCTGTGCAGGAGCAGCTACCACCAAGGTAAATCTTCACAAACCCAGCTGCAGATTTTCTCCTCATCTAAAACTCCCCTGTCAGGTCCCTGTTTATACTTTCCAGCCTCTGCCTCCTTTCCTTGCCACCCCAAGGCCTTTCACAGCTGTTCACTTCTCATCCTGAGTCTCCAGCATCTACATGCTCCAGCTGCTAGATTTTTCAAATGGGTGTTATGGGCCAAACAGCGTATAATCAATTAGTTAACTCAAATAACTTCTTAATTTACAGGGAGAGAGAGGACCATCTAACATGTTGCTTTTAGACACAGCACTCAGATTACTTTAGGTTATTCAGGTTTGTTATTTCAAAAATGGCAAAACAACAGGCTGCTTTCATTGACGTGTTGATCTGTTGCATCACTCCAGTAACACAAAGCACTCATAAACCCTCTTTAATTGGTGTTTTAAGGCAGGTTTATGGCTACAAGCATTGCTAAAATATTGCAAAGCAGAAGCAGAACTAAACCTTTCCCCATTATCCCAGACACTACAAACATCAACAGATATTTACACTGTGGTCTACATATTGATTACATTGGCAATTGCCATTTTCTGCTCTTTCATTTCTGCTCCATTTAGCATGTGTTCAGCTACCTTCAGCTAGCAAGGACCAAAGAAATCAGATGGATTTTGAGAGGATACTTTTTGAGATGTTCTCTTGCTTTTATTTATATGTATCTAGGTATATATATAGTCTATGTATTTCTATCAAAGACATCTCCACTGGGCTAAAATCCATGCTCTGTATGGATATACAATAAGGTATGGTTGTAGGTACAACATATTAAAAAAGAAGAAGAATGAAAAAAAAAATCCAGAACCAACATCTTTTATAGATCTTGCCATCAAGTACAACCAAATGAAAGTACATACAGAGGGACTTCATAGGTTTCTCTGAAAACATATTTTACTGTGTAGACAAGCAGACAACATCAGGGATGATTCAGACTTCCAGCTTATTTTTGCCTTTGTTATATTACAAAATTCACCTTTAAAAAGGATGAAGTTTCAAACAAGCAATGTTCCTTCCTTATTACAAGACCAGGTTTGGGGGAAAGGGGTCTTATTATCACGTCTGCATTTGAATTATATATGTCAAGTTTCCCAAGTGCTTCAGTTACGTACATAAATACATAACTGCAAGCATACATTTGCAGATACTCTTTGTACTTATATTTAGCTTTATTGTCATCAACAGTATTACAGCAGGATACTGTTCAAAGGAGTTGTTTTATAGATGCAATTAGGGATTTCAAATGGAGGCTGTTTTAATCAAAAATTCTGCCTTCATCAAAACCAACTTTTCTATTTAGGGAAATGCACTGGTTTTAATTTAAATGCCACTGGTGCACAAAGGCTAATGCGAGACTCTAGCTGAAAAGATTTTAAGTGTTTCAATCTCATTGCAATAAATATTTTCGCTCCAATTTTTTTAATTCAGCATGTTTAATTACCAAGCTTCTGTTGTTTCTACTCTTTATAGAGAAATTATAGCAACACATTTCTAAGAGGGCTAAAATTACTCTCTATATAATCTACCCGCAGGGCTGTGATCTGAATAGAAACTGTGTTACTTGATTCATTGCACAGTACGTTTCTGTTGTGCATGTTTTTCTCTGACACCATATGACAGAAGTACTGGCGCAGTTCTTTCCAGTTTATCAACATTTGAGATGTCCCAAGTGAACCAAATAAATTCTTCTTTTTGTAAAACTCAAACAGCATGAAGCCAGGATTGAGTTCATCTACCAAATTTAACTTATTCAGGTAAATTATGGGCATTTCTGTGCATCTCTCACACAAACCTTGGGGTTAATTGGGTTAATTAAACCTTGGGGGGTTTTTTAAGATTTCCCTCAAGCTACCAACAAATTCCCCTGCAGCATGACATGACCTGAGAACACTTC